>NMRB01000461.1:0-11940 GCA_002633025.1 Notospermus geniculatus
GGGGGGGGGGGGGGGGGGGCACTCCCCATAAAGTGTGTAGAACATCAGCTTACCAAAAATTGTGGGTAGAGTGAGTTTGCTGTAGTTAGGCCTCAGGCCCCGTATTCATAAAACTACTTACGTCTAAGTGCGATACTTATCTTTTATGAATATGGGGGCTGGCCTCCGACAGGGATAATAGCCGAGATTAGGATTGGAGGCTATAAGGCTAAGGGTTATGGCTGGAGTTAGGTACCATAGGTCACGGAGGTAGGCTAGGGGGCCATGGTTTACTAGGAATAGGATTTAGGCCTAGGCCTAAGAATGTAACATGCCAAAGCGATACAGCTCATGAGCTCATGAGCTGCAGGTGTTTCCAATCTTCTTGGGTCTTCTGGGATCTTCTGTCGTCCACCATGGACCATTATGTATTTATTCATTTGGTCTATGCTCATTTGTTAGGCTAGGCCTAGTCGATTTATTACATGTTCTTACTATCTTAGAACTGGGAGAAAAACATGCAGTTAGACCTAGGCCTAGGCCTGGCCTTACAGGTTATTAGGCCAGGCAACAGTTGTAGGCCTAGCCTATTTTTGGGAGCATGCATGCTATAGTGTGTACCGGTAGCTACATGGATGGTGTGGGCAGTAGCAGTGCACATGCAGGTGCAGTAGGCCAAGCAACACACCAAGCCTATGCCTATAGAATAGGCCTAGGCCTACACAACAGGGGCGCCATCCTGTAGGCGTACCTCCTATTATACATTTATACAAATATACTTAGTAACATGAATGCACTGCATTATAAATGCAGCCTGGGGGCAGCAGTATTGGGTATTGTTGACAGCCTATTATTGAACGAGAATACTCACCATGATAGGTGATCTCTCCTGAGAAATCTTCTGGTCTGAAGTGCTTGGCACACACAACATCGCTTTTACTTTTAGGGCTGAAATCGCTTCTTGACCTAATTGCAATCAGCCATTGTCTTCTCAAATCAATATTCTTTGGGAACATGAACCCTCCCCGACCCGAGCAGTCAGGAACACAACATTTATAAACCATTTTGTGTGTAAATGACCATGACGGACGCGGAGCTGGTCAGCCATGTCAGCGTTTGTTTTCATTGTTATTGGTGTCAGCGACCCTACCTGATACGGTCGCCGCGACATCTATCAGCGGCTTTTGAAGGCGACCTCCTCATTGTGTACTAATCTAACCTTTACAACTTTATACACTCTGCATGAAAAGTGTCAACAAAATCCTCTTTTTTGCTGTGCGGATTATTTCGGCTTACTGGAAAAAGCGGAACGGAACGGAACAGGCGGAATCGTTCCGCCAAAGGGAGCGACCATTATTTGTACAATGATGATGACTAGGCTGATTTATCGTCTTTGCGGCCCTACTCGTGCGGAGTAGGAATTATTTAGCATAGAAATTCTGACTGCGGTCGTTTCGAGCTCCTGTCTTGTACAGTAACCTTACAAAATGTAGGGCCTATATGAACATTCCTAAATCATGATCTTCGATGACGACATTACGATGGCGCCCCATAGCCGGCTGCGATATTGGCCTGTAAGCCGATAGATCTACCAGTATATTGCGCAATGCCTCTATGCACCCTGGCCTATGCCACAACTCGTCGATTATCATTGGCAAGCAGCAGCTTATCACAGTGGCGGATTTTTGAGCCCACTTCGCCTGTCATTACTGCAGTTTTTTCCAGTCGCACACTTGGGCCAAAACAAATAGTAGTAAGTGTAGGCCTACTCACGGCAGTCACTCCGCGCCGGACAAACTGCAAAACGCACAGAGGACCGCTTACACGTGCACATTTGTAAAGTTCTCTAACTGAAAAGTTCGGCTGTCTTTTCAGAATAACTTAGTTTGTATTTCCAGGTTACGTGGGCTTACCACCGTTTGAATGAAACGAAAGACCAAAGTGGACTCAAAACTTATCTCTATTCTTACAACTCCCAGCATATATAGGCCTACATTCTTTAAATACAGTGAGTACATAGTTAAAGCCCCACTGTATTGAATGTGAAAAACGCAAATCATCGCCGCGATTCTCGCACGACGTCACGACGTCAGCGTAGTGTAAAATGTACTACGCTCTGTCAGAATACATTAGAACTCTCCCTGCAGTTTTTTCCAATGCGTGCTGAAAAATAGGCCTTGATTCTGTGAAGTGCGTATCAGACAAGCATTTTGGGGACCTTCACGAGGCTATGGGACCTCTATGTGCACTCTCCTAACTTTTTGAAAATATCGTAAAATTCAATACTGTGGGGCTTTAACTGGTTCTGGCTCAAAAATTTTCTAAGTCCATGAAAGGGGCCCACAACAGGGGGAATATGACCAAGTCGTTTGTGGTGGCCTATCTTTGTAGGCTCATTGATTTGAGAAAGTTTGATTGTATTGATTTTGGTTACTCACATGTTTGTGGTTGGTTTCTTTAGGAATGAATTGATTTGGGAAAGTTTGATTGAATTGAATTGAATGAATGGCTTAATATGGCTTCCCCAATAGAGAACATGTTCTGATTCCCATGTCAAACCAACAGATCAATCATAAAAGAAAATGACAATGATCATTTTCATACACCATGTCATGGTCTGAACACAGGACATTAAGCAGAAAAGCCTATTCATACTGCCATGAATGAATTTAATCCCTACAACCCTTATGGGGCCTCAAATGCATATTATAATGATCTGTAATGAGCTTCCACCAAAATTCGGTCGCAACCAGTTAACTATGTACTCACTGTATATGTGTAATAGCAAAAATAGATAAAATCGACTTTTTTTTAGAATAGGCATAATCAGCAAAGCAAGTCAAACGGCAGTTAAGGCAATCAGAACATCCGCTTGAAAATTTGATTTGGAACAATCATACAGCCAAAAAAGTGCCAAGTACCGACATCCGAATGTCCCAAATTCTCAAAGATCACTCAAATAATGAATAATAATTTACAAACAGTTTATATTATCAAGTCACTATCAAAAGTGGCTAAAAGCGTAATTACCATCTGACCATGGTCAGATGGTAACTCGGCGCCTCTTAACTTTCGTTCATAGTAAAAAGAATGACATCCATAAAGGGTATCAAACCTTATGTTAAGGACCCATACTTTACCTAACGTCAGATGGAGATCGGACATGTGACTGGGTGAGCCAAGGTTATTGTGGAATTGGTCTCAATGAACTGTCAATTAAAAAAATGATTTCGAAAACAAGTGCGTGACGGAATAATCAATGCTCCCAACCATCCGCGACTCCAGGTCACAAATGCAGTGCATTTGGAATAGGACAGCAAGATTAGGTACGAGGCTGATTCCGTTCCGCCTGTACCGCATTTTCCAGTAAGCCGATTATTTCCCCCTCCTTAACTGCTCATATATTCTTGTGGAGACAAGCATTATCATTAATATGACCAAGTTTGAATAAAATTGGCCCATAAATAAAGGTTCCTTAGAGCAAAATAACTTTTACATTTTTAGCAAAAATATTTCTCATCAAAGTCAACTTTTTCTCCCCACACGACCAAGTTGGAATTCAGTTCCAATCAAACTAAAACAGGGTCAAGTATTGTTTTAGTACACAGTGGTATACAATTATTAAACTCAAAAGGCAAATTCAATCCAGCCCTTCATGCCCAATGTCTGTAAGTAATAGGGAATTGCACGGATCTAGATATAGGAAGATTCTTCCCTCGCACGCGCCCGAGCTTAATGCTAGCATAACTGACTTGGCCCGTTTCGCAAGGTAAAATTCACACTAAAATCATAGCACACATGGACTTGTAGATATAGGCCTATTATTCCCAGGTACTAGTTTCACTTGATTCTAATGGTGAAATGGTGACTTTAAATGTAGGCCTATTTCCCACACTCAAGCTGCTTGCAGGTGTTACCTTACCATAGATAGTAATCACAGACCAGACGTAACAGCCGGCGCAATATCGCATTACAATGGGCAATCAATTTCGCAGAAACGATATACTGTATATTCTATGGCAAACGGTTTGAGCAACGGTTTTGCAGGATAAATGGAGAAGATTTTCATGTTGGAAGGCTTTCGTGTTGTAGGATATGTGTTGAAGGATTGTAGTGCATAGATTATCTTTCAAGAGAGAATTAACCTTTAGCCTTTGAGCTTTTAACCTATGTAAATGAGTTCTCAGGCTAATCTCAATAACGTGTTCCTGTTTGAGCCACATAATGCGATCATTTCCGGTGTAACTAATTCAGGGAAAACACATTTCATTTTGGACATGATTGAAACGATATATAAGGAATTTTTTGAGAATATAATCCTCTTTTGCCCAACCTTTGATTATAATCAGACATATAACCGGCAATGGCTTTTTAAAGACAGAAATTTTATTATCTTCGATCCAGCATTGGTAAAAACTAATCTCAACGCAGTTCTATGGTGTTGTATGGAGATTTTTAAAGGTACGAACACTCTTTTTATAATTGATGACTGTGCTAACTTGCAGGATAGTAAACGGAAGGCGTCAGAGGTGTGTAATCTGGGGTTTTCAGGAAGGCATTGAATGCATAAATGTTTTCAACTGGTGCTTGGATAACACCATAAATGTCAACAAGAAGTGAATACTATAGAATGGTGATCAACTTTCCTCTCAGGTTCCGAAAGAACATAACGCCTTCGACATGCTGACGTCATTGGGACGCCATCTCTCGATGTTACTCCATTGACTGACTCATGGAGAATACAGTGGCGCCACCAAATATGCTGGTAGTCTATCAGGTTCTGGAGGTGCTTTGAAAGTGCCTTCTGGTCGTTTGTATTTCTGTTGACCACCACCGTGGCGTGATGGTCTTTTTCAAAGCTGGAATCTCCAGTTTTTGTTCATTCACGTCAGCTTTAAGGTGGGTGCTGTTAAACTATTTCGCAGTCTACAAATCTAATTGGAGGCGTACGAAATCCCCTTGGCTTCATCACCGACGATAGTTCACTGTCTCGTACAGGTATAAGACTTGTGTTATCGCCGCCAACCCGGTTTTTGAATGTTCTCTCTTGGATTCGTCTTGGCAGTGGTTTTGTTCTCGTCACAACCCGCTGATTTTCCGATATTTCTTCATGTACTATTTTCAACAGATCCTGGTTTTCGAATTTTTGTAGTGTTTTCATCAGAACCCGATTTGTTTATATCAGCGCTGGTTGCTTTTATCACCAAACCCGTATATTATTTGGTCGTGAGCGTGGTTGCGTTTGCAGCGCAACCTGAATTCTGCTTGTTTGCCTCATGTTCGCCATAACCAGTGTGAAAGTAAAAAGAATCCTAGGAATGAAGGTGTTAGTTACAACAGTCAGCTATTGGATGTTTATATTCGACTGGGCATGCCCTCTCTACCATCCTAATCCCTCTTGCCCTGTAAGTCCTCGGGACTTAGATTCCTGTCACACCTGGTTTTCGAGCACTAATTTGCGTTGTAATTCGTTGGTTCATCGGCAAAAAATGGCGTCGCCAGCGAATTGCTTTGTCGAACCAGTCAGTAGAATTGCCTCAGACAGGATTTTTCGAGAATATGCATTTTTGTCTCCCATCGCGCGAACACGCTGTTTTAGCTGTGGTTAGGGGTATTATTTCCACGAAACTATAGGAATGGATAGAATGATGCCGAAAATAACACGGAAATCAGGATTTTTATGGTGGTCGTCTGCTTTCTGCTAGGCCAAGCCGAAGTCAAATGTTTGCTTCTGCACAGTCTGGGCCTATCACCCCGTGCAGATGTGAAATCACGCCGATTAACAGCGTAATCGGCCATTCAATCAACATGTTGCAATAAGCCATTGTCAGAAATGCCAAAAAGGAAACGAAACCTAGCGATCTTGCCGTTGTTTATGCCACAATTTGTCTTAAGGCGCCGCTCCACGTGACAGTTTTCTATCGAAAGTTTGCTGTCAGATAATAAAAAGTCAATTATTGCTGTCAGACAGCAATAATTGACTATCTGACAGCAAACTTTCCGACAGAAAACTGTCACGTGGAGCGGGCCTTTAATAACAGAGTTCTTTGTCTGCTTGGCCTGATCCATGCATAGTTTTCGATCCCACCGCCATATCCATGGCAATGACCTAATTACGAAGTTTGATCTCATCTATATTTGGTCCACATTCTGACCAATCGGAATGGCCTAGCTGACGTGGGCCAACTGATGTCCGTTGGCCACTTCCATTGGCTGAACCAGTTGACATTAAAAGGGCCAATATATTGCCACTTTTTTTACAGCCGGTGATTGCATCATTCTCCAATACCGTAGTTTTGCCTTTCGCCTCAGTGTTGGAGAATGTATGATTACAATATAACGCATACGTGGATCGGCGAGAGTTACTCTACATGGGGGAAGACTGATAAGCGGTAGTTTAACAACTTGTCAATAGAGGTCTTCTTTAACTCGGGTATGTTTAGCGCAGGGAAAGAATACTGTTCCCCTTTAAAGTGTTGTATGTTTCTCTGTGCGTCCCCTATTGTCAAATCGCAGGTAATTCCGTCAGGCTGTAGGGGAACATTCAAAAATGTAGGCTATGTACATCTACATGTCCATAAATTAGGTGCGTGTTTGAATTACTCTAAATTCCCACTTACCTGTCCCATTCCTGAACTAGAAAAAAATGACTAAATCTCCTGAATTGAAGATAACGGGGAGGGGGTATGCTCAGAAACTGTAATGTCCTGTCCACTTACTTGTCCCACTCCCGAGCCTGGCAAAGAATGACAGCCGTGCGATATCTTCCAACTTAGGATTTGGTCATTTTTTCCGAGTTCAGGAATGGGACAGGTAAGTGGGAATTTAGAGTATGTGAGACTCTTAGGCCCGTATGCACCAACTTGGATAAACCTAGATTACACTTAAACTAGGTTGAAGTATGGTTTAAAAATTTAATCCGCCTGCACCAACAAGGATTAACTTTTATCCGGTGTTTAAAGCACAGATTATTCTAAACCAGCCAAGGAGTAGGTTTAAACTTGGATTACAGTTCATTCCAAATCCCAGTGGCGCGAGGTATTTTCAGCCGATATCTCCGCAACGGCTGGGTCAAATTCAACATACCATACATGAATTAACTTGTCTTTCTTGCCGGTATCTTTCTGCTATCTTCATTTTTCGCGTAAGGCCTGCATAACGGATCCCTTTCTCAAAACCCATTTCATTTCGCTATGCTGTTCAGTGCAGTTTACACGTGCTCGATCCATTGCGTCATTTCAAAATGGCCGCCATTTCGGCCGTAAACACGAACTGTGATTTGTGAAAGAACTTTTTTCTGTCACGTTTTTCGGGAAAATGACAGTGATGATGGCTGTACCGCCAAGAAAGACAAGTCGATTGACGTATGTTTCATCAAAATCGGCCCAGCCGTTGCGGAGCTATCGTTGATAAACCTCGCGCCAATCGGAACTGGAATGGAGAGTAAGTCATTTTTGAAGACGTGACTGAAGTTACAAGATGGACTGGATCGACGCTTTTGAACAAGTTGACAATTTTCAACGGCCAGAACGGCTGATTCGAGATAGGAGCAATCCTATGGAGGAGTTTAGAGATGGTGATTTCCACAAAAGATACCGCTTCACCAAGGAGAACGTGTTGGTAATTTTGGATTGGACGGAAGAAGAGATTAGGCCTACACCCAACTCCATCAGGAACGCTGCTGTTTCACCAAATAACAGGCTTTTTACTCACGCTCTGATTTTACGCCACAGGTCATTTCCAGATGATAGATTGTGATCTTGCAGGTGTTCACCAAACTACAGTCAGCCGGATAGTGAAACAGGTGTCCCAAGCAATTGCTCGGCAGAGGGGTGGGTTTAAACTTGGATTAAGTCATTTTTGCCAGAGCATATTACAATGAGATCGTGTCCACAGAGTGTGACCTAATCCATTGGTAATAGCCATTTATGTTATTAAACTGGTTCAACCATGGATGAACCAACTTAATCTGTGGTTTAACTAGGTTGGCGCAGGTTCAAGTTCGGATGATTTAATCCACGCTTAATCCATGATTAGTAAATCTAGGTTGAAGCCAAATAGTTCACGATAGTTCACTGTCTCGTACAGGTATAAGACTTGTGTTATCGGCGCCAACCCGGTTTTTGAATGTTATCTCTTGGATTCGTCTTGGCAGTGGTTGTGTTCTCGTCACAACCCGCTGATTTTCTGATATTTCTTCATGTACTTTCAACAGAACCTGGTTTTCGAATTTTGGTAGTGTTTTCATCAGAACCCGATTTGTTTATATCAGCGTTGGTTGTTGTTATCACCAAACCCGTATATTATTTGGTCGTGTAACGTGGTTGCGTTTGCATCGCAACCTGAATTCTGTTTGTTTGCCTCGTGTTCGCCATAACCGGTGTGAAAGTAATAAGAATCCTAGGAATGAACGTGTTGGTTACAACAGTCAGCTATTGGATTTTTATATTCGACTGGGCATGCCCTCTCTACCATCCTAATCCCTCTTGCCCTATAAGTCCTGGGGACTTATAAGTCCTGGGTTTTCGAGCACTAATTTGCGTTGTAATTCGTTGGTTCATCGGCTCGCCGCCAGGCGAAAAAAATGGCGTCGCCAGCGAATTGCTTTGTCGAACCAGTCAGTAGAATTGCCTCAGACAGGATTTTTCGAGAATATGCATTTTTGTCTCCCATCGCGCGAACACGCAGTTTTAGCTGTGGTTAGGGGTATTATTTCCACGAAAGATATCAGTAGTAAGTGGGCTTAATCATATAGGAATGGATAGAGTGATGCCGAAAATAACACGGAAATCAGGATTTTTATGGTGGTCGTCTGCTTTCTGCTAGGCCAAGCCGAAGTCAAATGTTCGCTTCTGCACTGTCTGGGCCTATCACCCCGTGCAGATGTGAAATCACGCCAATTAACAGCGTAATCGGCCATTCAATCAACATATTGCAATAAGTCATTGTCAAAAATGCCAAAAAGGAAACGAAATCTAGCGATCTTGCGGTTGTTTATGCCACAATTTGTCTTAAGGCGCCGCTCCACGTGCAGTTTTCTATCGAAAGTTTGCTGTCAGATAATAAAAAGTCCAATTATTGCTGTCAGACAGCAATAATTGACTGTCTGACAGCAAACTTTCGACAGAAAACTGTCACGTGGAGCGGGCCTTTAATAACAGAGTTCTTTGTCTGCTTGGCCTGATCCATGCATAGTTTTCGATCCCACCGCCAGCTCACGACGTCGTTCACGTGCTTTTGTGACAAGTGTGTTTAGGCTACCGATTACCAGAAAAAGTGAATAAATTTCCAAATCCATGAATGTCTTTTTTAGGCCTGTGAATGACTTGGATTAGCCGACAATAGTGATGCTTTTTTCATTGACGGGATTTCAGTGCTGGTGCGGAATTTGCCCCAAGGCCCTTATCGATAATGACACACCTACGCGTGGGCTACCGCTAGGCTACCATCGGTAGCCTAGCGGTAGCTCTTTATCCAGTAATGGAGGGAATGCATCCCTTCATTCCGAAATAAACGTTTCATTGATACTTCTTTTAGCTGGCACTCTTCTTTCCTCCATTCCGAACCTCCCCAAAACAGTCAATAGTGGATCCACATTTCAGCTGGAGACGGGGAGGGGGAGGAAACCTGATATCCACTCCCAAATTCTCAACTCCTACAAAAGGATAGTGTTTCCCCCTTGCATCCCTCGCCCATAAACCTCTGGATATACCGGTAGACGGTAAAAATGGCGTTGCCTTTTTTACCTGGTGCCTTTTTTCCAGTGCCTTGTTTTCTGTGCTTTTTTCCGGTGCCTTTTTTCCAGTGCGTTTTTACCTAGATTCGGATATACCAGATGAGAAAGTCCTTGGGATGTGAGTCCGGGCCACAATAATCTGCTACTGCACTGCAAACTTCGATAATATTATTAATAATCCCTCGTTGAGCAATAAAACCGAGCTCGATAATGGTCTCGGTGGGATGTAAGGTTACATTATTCGTCAGCATTCTCAGGCCACAAAGCACATCGAATCCTTATTCTGAAGCTCGGTCCATGCGGTCCGATTTGGAGTGCTCAGCATTCGGCGCCGCTGATTTCCGGATTGTTTCATTCACGATGAGGGGAAGGACGGGCATGTTTTTCTCGTACTCGGATTGGTCGCCTTGCAACGACACGTGTGTTGCTAACAACGAACTACATCGAGTGAAAAAGGTGACAATACACTGTAGATCTTTCCAACAAAGATGGTGGCCTACTGGTTCTCCCACATGACGTCATGGCCAGCATGATATAAAACTACCAAACGCATCCTCGCAGACAATTTATCATTTTACCTTTAAAGCTGAACTAGATCGTTAAAAGCAGCGCACGGGAGGTTTTAAAAATTAAGCCGCGCCATCGCGCGGCTTAAATGTCAAACAAGTGCCCATCCGCCATGTTGACCAGCTAATGCCCGGTTGTTCAGGTGTGGCTCACGTGAACCTGGCTTATTCCTCAAACTCGAGTTCACGTAAGTCGTGCTTATGTCTGGTCGTAAGAACAGCTTAAAGCTGACGTGATCGAACGAAAAGCCCCCATGCGACGAGCAAGAGAATTGCTAACGCCCTGCAAACACCTCAAACGAAGGCTCAGAACATGATAGACCCAACGAGGCCAGGAGGGCGCCACCTTATTTGTCTTCGGGCAACAGAGCTGTCAACATCTCCGGATACCTCCTACACTACTCGAAGAAAAAAATTATAGTCATTTACACGGGATTCGAACCGTCGATCTTCTGATTTGTAATCCACCACTCTATCCACTCGGCCAACGGACCAGCTGACAAGAACGTGGTTTGTGTTTGTCATAGACGTAGGCCTTCGACTTGTGTAATAATAATATGAATAAGAGAAACCACAGGAAGCCTACCAACAAGATAGTTGCCGAATGGGGAAGACGGTGGAGCAAAGATAACAGGGCGCGGGCTCGATTCCCAGCTGGGTCGAACTTTTTTCTTCCGAAAAAAGTGTCCAGCAGGAGCTCACCAGAGGATGTTGACACCTTGACAGCTCGAAGACAAATAAGGTGGCGCCCTCCTGGCCTCGTTGGGTCTATCATGTTCTGAGCCTTCGTATGAGATGTTTGCAGGGCGTTATCATTTCTCTTTCTCGTCGCATGGGGGCTTTTCGTTCATGCAGTTCAGCTTTAACTTAACGACCTGCTTGACCAGCTAATACCCGGTTGTTCAGGTGTGGCTCATGTGAACCTGGCTACATTCCTCAAACTCGAGTTCACGTAAAGTCGGGTGCTTATGTCTGGTAATAAGAACATCTTAATCAATTCCGTCCGAATACGGACGCTCAGTTTCTGTATTCGAACTTCACGTAGAAAACGTTTCTTTTAGGACATTTCTCGGACTATTTTACATTGGCTATGCTGATACAGTAGCAACGTCGGATGTTAAAGTACCGGTAGTCAAGATAAAAGCCTACATATACATCGAATATATGTCGTCTTAGGTTTTTGTGGGAAATACGGGCCATATGTAGTGGTCATGAGAAGTGAATGTCTACATGTATCTTGCTGGTATATAGGAATAGCTTACTTTATTTATTCATATCAGGGGCCGTTTGCACAAAACTCACGTCATTTAACATAAAGTTAGCGCTAACACCAAGTTAGCGCTAACATGAGTTTTGTGCAACCCAGCCCTGACCTAAACTGAACTATAGATAACTGCACAGAAAAAAAAATCAACTCGAGTGGAGACTCAGAGTCTCACTTTAGGGACAAAATGGTTCGAAACACTTTTTGACTCAAAATGAAACAGAAAATATTTCGGCCCGAGACAATGACACCTCGTTCCGAGGGAAAATATTTCGGGCCGAGTTGTTATTGTCTCGCGCCGAAATATTTTCTGTTTCATTTTGAGTCAAAAAGTGTTTCGAACCATTTTGTCCCTAAAGTGAGACTCTGAGTCTCCACTCGAGTTGATTTTTTTT
>NMRB01000461.1:11968-23903 GCA_002633025.1 Notospermus geniculatus
CAGCTATTCCTGCAACTAGGCCTACCTCTTGGAAAGGAAGGAACAACATGGCTGCTAACACCAGCATGTGCTATCAACTCTCGCCGGTGTTGACCCCTAGGGGGTTGGTGTTAGTGCTAATGGAAAAGTCATTAAGATTTTTCATCAATAAACACCAAGCTCGGTTTAAGATAACACCTGGTGTTCCAGTCGGTGTCAAATAAACACTGATGCAAACTTTAAAATCAGTTCACACCAAAACCAGGTGTTAACACTAACACCATGGCTTGAGTTTAAAGTTCGGGTTTAACTGAGGGTTGGTGTTGGTGTTAGTGTTAACACCGGATCTTAACCAAAACTTTAAAGTCACCCAATGGGCATGATTTGCATCAATTAATTTTCGTTTTATTGTCTTATTGTTTGTAATACCGATATTTAAGTGGTTAACAGAGTATCTGCTCCGCCATTGACGCTTGCTTTATGCACCAACCGAATTAGTGAAGAAAACGCAGAACAAAAACTGGCGGTAACTTGAGGAGCACCGAAGGGAATTTCGTACACGATGATTCTGATTGACGTTTTTTTGACATACTACACAAAATCAAATTGAATTATTATTTTAAAATCAATCAAGGCGGAAGCATACGTCTGCAACATAATGACACTTAGTTAGGCCTGCGTTAATTCTCAAATTCCTTGCGAGTCCCATTTCGATGATTTCATTTCGTTTCGTTTCATTCCGGGTTTTATCACTAACCACACTAGCGCTTATAAAAGTTCTTCACGTGACGTCGTCGTCGGCCATTTGACGGCCAACATGGCCGATTCTTTGCAGTCACCGTTGTGACGTCAGTGAAGAATCTCTACATGTATATCAAGTCGGCTAGACTGGTTCCCGGTCCCAACATAGCTCAAGGATAAGGGACCGGTATTGCCTGATGTAACGACGGAGTTGATTGGCTAGCTCTTTTTGAATTTGTAACGTCGCAGTTGATTGGTTAGCTATTTTGGGATGTGAGGTAAGTAATTTCTCAATACTGAGGGGAATCCTCTGTGACGTCATAACCTGGCAGCTTTCTGTTAAGTGTGGCCGCCCAATACCGGTCCCTTTCTCCGTCTGAGCTATGTTGGGACTGGGTAGCAGTCAGTCTACAAGTCGGTGAGGGAGATGATATTACTCTGATGATCTTGCAAACATGGATTTGTGCTACGTGCATCTTTTGCTTTCTACTGTGTAGGAGACAGGAAATACCTATATACAAGATCCTGCTTGATCAGATTGCCACGCAAGGGGATTTTTCGTTTTACGAGATTGCCACGCAAGGGGATTTTTCGTTTTACGAGAGAATGGAGTTTGTGTTGTTTGGGAGATACTTTCATAATCATCTCCAAATTTGGTTATACTTATGTAGTTCGCGGAGTCGACCTGACCTTTAACGGGGAATTAAAATGCAAGCGCCGTTCCAAGTTTTTGGTGAAGGGGAGCTTTTCTCATCCTAGCCTAAGTGGAGACCGGATTGTCGCGAAATTTAGTAACTTCTCTAGCAAGTACATGTATAACATAATCTTCTGGGCTGCTTTGGACATTCGAGGAAAGATGATAGCAACTATTCAGCTACCGGCCAATCAGCAGAAAGGATATCAGCGATTAATTCTTGGAACGAACCGAACTGGGCCCAATAAGGCATTTGCTCTATTGGCAAATCATCCATATGGCAGAGCGGCACGTTTATACGTGTTTGATATTTTGTTTGAACGTCGTAGCAAGCGGTACTTGTTGTTGAATCAAACATTCTTAGACTCCAGCCGAGAGGGGAGGTACCTGCTCCTGAGAGAGGGCTTGATCTTAGTGCCCTGGTTCGGCACTCGCAAACCTTGGTATGTCTTCACTAAAGAATCTGACTACAAGGAGAAGTATCCCTTTCTTGTTGGAGCAGAATCGAAAGGGTTTATTCAGACCAATAGACTCGATGTATGGGATCAATCAAATGATATATTTCTATTGTATTTCACTAAGACAAACGGAAAGGTAATAGTAATAAAGATTCCAATTTGTGGGCCATTACCAAACCAGAGATTCCAACGATCACAGCGCATTAGGGGGCTTTTTCACACGTATTCCTGCATGTCAGCGAATGGCCACGGTGGCTTGGTCGTGTATCATCATCTGTTTGCTAAACCCTCTGTGTATCACCAGCTGCTCTTAGATAGACACCAACCTGAACGGAAAGTCTCTTGTAATTAAAATTGTTGGGTTTTCTTACCGAGTGTAGATGTGTATTTAGATGTGTACCTCCTCATGGAACCTCCTCAATCGGGACTCGAGATTGACATAGGGAGGTTGAGATCAGCGACTTATCACGGATGCTTATACGTATACGGATCTTAGAATTCTGTACAACGAGGACAAATTTTGTGTACATTTCGATCCGTATACGTATGAGGATCCGTGATAAGTCGCTGATCTCAACCTCACTATTAGTGAGGTTTCGCAAATCTGACGAAACACGAAGTACGAAATACGAAATTCAACTTCATTTCTATGACGTAATTTATTTCAGGAGATGATTGGTACCACAAATGTCCCTGCGTTTTTTAGCATATCATGTAAGACCGAGAGATTTATGGTGCATCTTGAATTTTTAAATTTCCACTTCGTTTCTACGAAGTGGAAACGAAAGATAAATTTCAACGTTTAATATACACCATTAACTCTATCAGTCTAATATCATACGCTAAAAGACGCTCTTGCAGCAGGCGATATTTGTGGTAAGAATCCTGTACGAAAATGTCAGGGTTGATTTTGGCCTGACTAGAGCATGACAAATCCTTTCTTAGGGCCACCCTTACATTTCCCTGAAACCGGCCTAACCGTACGTTGAAATATGTAAATTTTTTCAGGCCTGATATGAGCATGACAATTCCCTGAGTCTTTGACCTTTGACCTCGTAACATTACATCAGCATGATTTTTCCCTGACTATAAGTAGTTTCCCTGTGATGTTTTCTCCCTGAGTTCAGCCTGATTTTTCCATGACTTATCAAAATCCTTGGCTTCCTTTTACCCTGATTATTCCCTGACTTTAGCCTGATTCATCCGTCAGCCTGATTCATCCCTGATTTCAACCTGATTATTATTCCCTGAAATCAACCTGATTCTTCCCTGACAAATGCATTACTGTATCCTGATATTGGTACAACTTCTTCATGATAGAGGGCAGCGAATCGGGCGCTACAAAATGGATGCCTTTTGTTGGGGGAAATTGATGAAGGCCTGAATGTCCCTTTCAATTCAATAGATTTAAGCACTAGCGACACCTGTTGAGGCAGTGAGTTTGGTTCCTCTTTGAAACATTAGTGAAAATATCAGTCATGAATGTGGTAGGCCTATGCACAGAACAGAGTTAATGCACTAGGCCTACACTCAACTTTGGCCTAGGCCTACCAGACAAAAAATGCATCAGGCTAGGTCAAGGTCTATACTGACCACCACCCAGTCAGTGGTAGGCCTAGGCCTACCACTATAGACCTTGGCCTGGCCTAGGCTATCTTTATGTTCGACCACAACCTCCGGCCAAATGCAAATGAGTACCAGACAGCCTAGGTCTAGGCTATAAGGCCTGATTGTCACAAATGCAGGCTCATTCCACCTGTCGCAGTCCAAGGCCAAATATCAACAACGAAACAGGATCACTGCAGGCCTCATAGTTGTAGGCATGCAGCAGCAGATACCAAGGCCTACATGTAGCCCCCACCTTCACTTCATTCAACACATTCTTATGATACTGCTGATCCCGATGCACAATGACGAAGAATACTCAAATCCTAGGCAAAATAGGCATTGCTTGGCCCAGGCCTAGCCTACTACTTCACAGCAAGGGTTTCATCTTTCATCTTTAGTACCGGTGTAATATTATTAAATGCACCCCGTTACAGAATGCCCTTCGGCCGTTATAGAATGCACCCCCGTGCATTTGAGGAAGGGGTGCATTTAATAATATTTTTCTATTATAGGATGCCCCACCGGGCACTCAACAGAGGGTGCATCTGATAATATCACACCGGGTAACTGATTTCAGTGAGGTAAATCGGGATGAAATGGTCCATGGACCATGTGCTCACCGGGTTGGACATAACAGTCTAATGACAGAGGGATCAGCAATCTGGGTCAAGTCATTCCCGAGTAGGTGCACTTTGGGTCACGTCGTTCCTGAGTTACAGCACTTTGACGATTTTTGGTTTACGCCACCTGGCGGCCATATTGGATGTCCGATTGGGCCAGAACTTCACATGCACATAAAGATCATCTGCAGAGGGCCACATAGCACATTGGAGCGCTTTGGGTCAAGTCGTCCCTGAGTTACAGCATTTTGATGATTTTCGGGTTACGCCACCTGGCGGCCATATTGGATGTCCGATCAGGCCGAAACTTCACATGCACAGAAAGGTCATCTGCAGGGGGCCACATAGGAAATTGGAGCACTTTGGGTTAAGTCGTTCCTGAGTTACAGCACTTTGATGATTTTTGGGTTACACCACCTGGTGGCCATCTTGGAAGTCAAATCAGTCCGAAATTCGACATGCATGTAAAGGTCATCTAGAGGGACGAAAATAGCAAATTTGAGCACTCCATGTCAAGTCTTTCCTGAGTAATAGCAGTTACTTGATTTTCAGGTTACGCCACCTGGCGGCCATATTGGATGTCCAATCGGGCCGAAACTTGGTATTTTTAAAGGTACCCCTCCAATGCATGTTTATGCAAGATATGAAGTCGCTTGGTGAAATAATGACAAACTGTGGCAGGTTCGTCACTTTTGTCGAACTTTGACCTCTGTGACCTTGAAAAGTAGGTCAAATCAAAAACCCGTTATATATGTTATGTATCCTTATTAGATACACCTATGATAAAAATTTGGAGAAGATCTAGTCATTAGTTCAGGAGTTATTGCACTTTTTGTGTTTTCGGTTTCCGCCACCTGGTGGCCAAGCTAAGAGTCGAATCGGACCGAAACTTGGTGTCATGGGTCATCTGACGTAGGGGTATATATGTACCAAGTTTCAGATCAATAGCTCTGGCGGTTACAAAACGTGCCCTGCTAACGGAACACGACGACGACGACGACGGACGCACAACCATTGTATAAGCTCACCACGGTGAGCTAAAAAAAAATCGAATTTGTTTGGAGGAAAAATGACCACAGACTGGTCAGATCAATTCAAATTTCCAAAAGCAGAAGAGCAGATGCTCTTTTTACCCACAATGCAAAGTTTCCCGCCACACCCAACAGAGCATTCAATATCAGGTTGAAATCAGGCTAAAGTCAGGTTATTACAAAATTGATATTAATTTTTTCTAAGTTCACAGCTGTAATGCTTTATTCAGGCTGCTGTCAGGGTGCTGAAAAAAACAAATCAGAAGTATTAACTTGTCATGGTGATATCATGTTGACACATTTTTTGAGTTCATCATTGTCATGTTCTTGTCAGGTGTAAATAATGGTGAAACTATTCCCTTACTATCCCATGACTTTTGTCCTGTTAATCCCATGCTGAAATCATGTCAATGTATCATTACTTACATTTCCAAGATTTTTGTCAGGTTTGTCTCAGGGAAAGATCAGGCCAATGTAATGCTTTAATCAGGTACGACATATCCATGACTTGTGGTCAGGCCTGATGCTCAGCTGCCAAAAAAGGCAGAAAAAAGAAACGTCAGGCTGTCGTGTCATGGTGAGTTAGCTGGAGTCAGGTCTGAATCAGGCCTGAATGAACCTTACATTTCCGTACAGGATTACCATCTCCTGAAATACATTACGTCATGGAAATGAAGTCCAATTTCGTATTTCGTACTTCGTTTTTCGTCAGATGCGCCGGTGTAGCAGTAAAAAGTGTCCCCCTGTAAAAAGTGTCCACTTCTATTGTTGAATGACGGAATAAGCGGCATGCGTATAGAAACCAATTGTCAGAGATCAGAATGTAACGGCTTACTGGAAAATGCGGTACAGGCGGAACGGAATCACCCTCGTACCTAATCACGCCGTCCTATTCCAAATGCACTGTATTTGTGACCTGGAGTCGCGGATGGTTGGGAGCATTGATTATTCCGTCATACACGTGTTTTCCTAATCATTTTTTTAATTTGTCCCCCTGTAAAAAGTGTCCACTTCTATTGTTGAATGACGGAATAAGCGGCATGCGTATAGAAACCAATTGTCAGAGATCAGAATGTAACAATAGGATCTTTTGTTCCCCGGACAGTTTTTCCTAGGACATTCTTTCCCTTCACACCTGGTTCGAGCCTTGCGAGGGGCTACTTTTTTTCACGCGTCTTTTCTCTGTTACTGAACATTTTGAAGTCGCAGGAGGAATATTTCCCCCAGCCCTTCCATTTTCCTACACAACTGCATAACCCTACTTGCTAATAAAAATTAGAAAATCTAAGTGCGAAACATGTGTAGAAGTAGTGTCAATAAGAATATAAAATAAACATTTGCTAATAAATACTTATAACCACAGATCCCTGTCAGCTGTCCTGCATTCAGAGAGACTATTCATTAGTCTCTCTGAATGCAGGGGCAGCTGACGACCATCGACGTTCCCCTCCCAGTCACCAAAAATATCAACAACCCAACTATCGTTCAAGACTACTGGATCCAGTACCAACTTAAGCTAGGAATCCACTGCTGATTTTCTGCTTTGCGACTTGCTTTGCAACCTGCTACCTGCGATTGAAATACGACCGCAAGGAACTGATCGTTCGCCGAAATTGATGACATCTTTGCCATTGGTGGAAATCGCGTCTATAGCTATAGTCCACTACGGCGATCGAGTGCCCAGTTGCAACGCAACCCAGTTGCAAAGCAAGTTCCAAAGCAAAATCAGGTTGAAAATCACAGGTGGATTACCCGCTTTACTTACTTAAGCAATGTTTGGGTAGTGTGTTGCCTTTGATTTCATTTACATTTACATACATGTATTATAAACTCATCCCTGTCATCAGGTGTTTTCCCAGACCAGTGGAAGCAGGCGATCGTTCGTCCCCTTTTGAAGACACCATCCGACGATGCTGAGATATTTAGGAACTTTTGACCTGTTTCAAACCTCAACTTTCCATCAAAGCTTCTGGTGAAATCAGCCGCTTGATGGGTAGGCCCATGTACTCGGATCACCCGCTAGAAATACACTGCCTGTACCTTCAGATCTATATAAAATGATCTTATTTGACTGAGTGTTGCTCTGTTATTCAGAAAATGTGCTCATTTGCCTGTTGCTTCGCAACTGATGGGTCAGATTCGAAGGAATGGCTTGCAGACTAAAGCCGCATTTACATTACACGAATTTAACCCGGTTTAATTTGCTCCGGGTCAGAACTGAGGTAGATTCGCCCCATATCAGGTTACAAATTTCTTAAGCAATGTAAACGGAACCGGGGTGGAATCGGTGTAGCCTCGGTTATGACAACCATACGCATGCGCTATACAGTCAAAATGGAGGCGCTAATTTCAGTTGTCTTGCAACACTGGCGTTTACTTCGGGGCACACCACGGGTGCGTGTTTAGACTACGAAATTACACTGGGTTAGATCTTACCCCGGGGCGTGCCTCACCACTTTTACTGGGGCAAACTGCACCGGTGTAACACATTTTTTGATCCGGAGCAAATTTATGTGCGCGTTTACACTTGTCACTTACACCGGGCTAATTCGCAACCCGTGCTGCCCCGGGTTAAATTCGTGTAATGTAAATGCGGCTTAACTTTCAGTCTGCGTATCGGGATGGTCATGTTTAAAGCCGCGTTTACATTACACGCTTTTAACCCTTGTTTTCTGCCTCACGACGCAGAAAACTCACCGGAAAATACGCGCACATGCGACCTATCTGCTGAGCAAACGGTCTCGACTGACTTTTTGCTCAGCAGATAGCTCCACTGTGCGGCAGGCTTTAGACGAGCATACCAACCTGCGGTGGTCGGCATGACCAGGCATTTTCGGTGGCTGGCTCAAGTTGTGGAACCAGTTCCCTACGGGGCTGACATCTTCACTGACCTTTACTACGTTCAAGGCTCTCCTAGAGACAAATCTTTTTGGGAGTGTCTTTGAATATTTGCAAAGCGCATTGAGCGGAGTGTTTACCTCTGGATAATGCGCTGTTAATTGAATAAAAATTGCTTGCTTCTGTCATCATGATTGCATTTCCCCAGGTAACGACAATTAGCCGTTAACCAACACGATGGCTTTCTTGTCACAGGCCGACAAAGATGGTGGAATGATTTCTGATGTTAGTGTGCCTTGTGGGTAGACTAGTACCCGATCCTACCAACCTGCGCGCTGCAGTCGTGGCTTGTTTGGTAGGACCAGTATTGGCCGCCATTTTGGAGGAATTCTGCCAGTGACGTCACTTGGAAATTTTGTGTAAATTATGTAAACTTATTCAATTCTCAATACCGCTGACGTACCGGAATGCAGGTAAAAAAGGTAACCGTATTTTTCACTCCCAATACTCCTCCTGTGGACGATAGATGTCACTGAGTATCTCGAATCCTTATCTCGAAACAACACTGTTTCATCGCGAATATTGCACTGTTTAACTCATAAATAAAACACTTAGGGCTGTATTCAAAAAGGGTGATCATCTCGCAATTAAGACTTAGACGCGTGTAACTTTCCTAAATGCACACACTTCCACCATGCATTTGACGCAGTTACACGCGTCTAAAGGCCTCAGTCCACCTGTGCGTTTCACGCATATTGTTACAACAGAAGGTGCTCCTACCTTGCACCAATCTGTTACGCCGTGCCCACAGAATTGTGGGTAATCAAGATGGCGTCGGGTGATTTATGAGGTCTGCTACTTGCTATTCAATTATTCACAAAAAAATCTGCAAATATTTTTGCATTAGGCCTAAACAAAAGAATGTTAAGCCAGTAACTTGGACTTATTCCTACGCTGTGATGAGGTCGCGGACGTACACGTCGGCCAAATCTGGCCGATGTGATGCGTTCCACGGCTACACAGGTCTGTGCAAAGGCAGTCTCACGCAAGCAGTCTCGCGCAGCCTGTGTGTACACTATGTTTGACGCAGCGTGTTCTACGATGTTCACAGGGAAATGGATGACTACCACACATTCTAATCAACTTGCAACGTGACTAATCAACTAAGAAATGTCTGTTTCCCTGTGAAAATCATAGAACAAGCTACGTGAAGCGCGCAGGTGGACCGAGGCCTTTAGGGCCCTTATTAAACCCTGAACATACATGTATCATACAATTGTGTAGGTAGGTGTGTTCAATGACGACAACGACAAAGTTTACCAACCTCGTTTCTGAAATAGGGCAGTGAAAACCCATAGATGATAAAGTTTGTTGCATAATTTAGGAAAGTGAGTTTTTCAATGAACTTGCCAATTTCGAATACTACCTTCATGTAATGTTCGTCAGCTCCTAAAAGTGCCAAAGGGTAATTATAGACGGTCCAAATAATTGCTGATGGCCACATGAAAACGATGTAAAATGTCGATATAAGCATAAGGCTGATGGCTGTTTTCGTCTCTTGAGCCTGTTGAGTATCCTTTTGTTTTTGTTTGTTTAAAACCATGGCCTGGGCCCTTTTGATGCCAACAATAATGAGTATATTCAAAATTAATATGACAAACCCTGGAATGAAATTGAAGATTGAATTATCAGTTACCCAAAGCACTAGGCGCCAAACTATAGGACTATCTTCAAAAACGTAGTAACAGTTGCTGTAGGATCTGTCCACATAGATTTTAACCAGGATTGGGACATGGATGGCTGAAACAGGGGCGAGAACGAAAAGTGCCCCCAGGATCTTCATACGGCGACTGGAGGTGAGATTGGCACGTTTTAGGGGATACCAAACAATGAATGCACGCTCGACGGAAAAGGCTACGATTAGCCACGAGGAGAGGTTGGCACTTGTCTGGTATATGAACCGATTAGCTTTACACACGATCACTGACATTGTCACAATGTCGACAGAAACGGCATTGTTCGTCACAGCTCGCAGTCCCCATGCCAGCCAATCAGTCAAACCCAAGCTGAGAATGCAAGCCGTGTCTGAGCATGCCAAACAGGAAAGGTACTGGACAGTGGCTTCATCACGATGACGATTCCTATAGAATACAATGATGGAGAGTATGTTACCGAAAATACCAACGGCCAAGATGACGATCAGAACATAACCTTGGAAAAAACGGCCGAATTGCCGAAAGTCATCTAGGGCGCGGTCTACGACACCGGCTACATGTACATCTTGTTTAGTGTGGGGTGTGGTGGTATCCATTGCACTTTTTTCTTGGGAGATTTCCTCCTGACAAACTGTGGGCCTAACTCACGAAAATGTCTCCCGAACATTGGTGAGGGGGTATTCTTTCCGAATCTCCCTGTCGAATCTTTGACCTTAGCAGGGACGATGACACGAAAAAGCCCTCAAAAGTGCGTGTAATGATACGCCTTTGGGGAAAAGAAACTCCCTGACCGGGCAACCGGAGTGTCGGTGTGAACAGATCTATAGGCGTACCTCGACGAGTTGCTGGTCCGGGTGTAACCTCTGTGAGTGTTTCTGTAGCTCAGTGTTCCCCAACAATAGACGCGGCCTAGAATGGTTTTTGTTGGGTTAGTTGCCGCTTAATCCGTCAGGAGGGAAACAATAAGAAAAACACAGAAATACGGGGAACACTGATCGACGTTACACCTGTCAATGTTCCTGTGGCTCAGTTCAGAAGTTGATATGAATATGGAAGAGCACGCAAAACGCGGGGCCTTTAGCTTCCGGCATTGCAGTTTTCTCCCGGCGGCGGTCAACTATAATTTGATACCGACGTGGGAATTATAACTCCTGTCGGTATCAAATTATAGTTGACCGCCGCCGGGAGAAAACTGCAATGCCGGAAGGTATGAAAGGCCCCGCGTTTTGAGTAATGATCGATCATTAACGACAGCAGTTATCAACAACATTCATTTTTTTAGATCTTATTCAGTTACCTACATGTACAGTACCGGTACCACTGGCCAGTTTATCGATGTATGTAAACCTACGTCAAACAAGAAGCACGCTGGGCGTGGCAAATAACCAGGTTTTCGAAGTGGACTTAGTGAATAAAATGAGGTAGAGGCACTAGCAGAGATCCTTCCATGGAAATCATCAAAGAAGTTTATTGTTGGAAAAAGTCCCCCAAGAAAAATGGGTCTTAGGCCTATACATGTATAGGCTACTTCCCCATGATGAAACTAGCACGTGATGATTTTCAGGTAATGCCCCCTGGCTGCGATATTGGAAGTCAGATCGAGCCGAATATTGCAGGTAGAAATCATCAAGAAGAACGTACATGTAGCAGCCTACATTTCAGCAGTCTAGGTCAAGTCGTTCCCATGCTATATCACTTTGATTAGCACATCAGTAGGCCCTACCCGTGTGCTGGCTGAAATGTGTATGCACAGTTGCTGAATAAAACGCTACCCACATACACGTAGGCCTACACGTAAAGACGCGGTTGACATGGTTGAGGGTGGCACAAAATGACAGCATAAAGCTGCATTTAGCTGACACGCGGAATGCGGATCGCGGAACGCGGTAAGCGGAAAATGCAATGCATATTCGCATACAACATATCTTTCCGCCAGGGTTTCCGCGTCCCTATACCGCATTCCGCGTGTCAGCTGAACGCAGCCTAAAGCTGTTTCCACGAGGCGTTTGCGGGCGCGGAATAGGCGGCGGGCGCGGGTGGAAAAAATCAATCCAACGTATTTCCCTTTAGCTGTTTCACCCGCACCCGCTCCTGTCACCGAAACCGCGTCCGCAAACGTCTCGTGGAAAAGCAGCCTAACAGCGATGGTCGTGCTGATAATTAGGCTGATTATTAGCCTTGGGGTATATGTGACAGGGCGGTAATATAAACGAAGCGGTTGGAAAAGTTTCTGTGGTTAGATAATACGCTA
>NMRB01000461.1:64396-77445 GCA_002633025.1 Notospermus geniculatus
AAGATGCAAGTTGTGTGGAAATACTCGCATTCGGCCTACGTTTTCGTCAGGTTGCCAATCTTTAAACGTCTATATCTCGATAACCGTTGCTCCTACGCTTATGAAAATTGGTCAGAATGAAGCTACTTTTTTCTACTCTTTCTTTCTTTCTTTTGGCGCTAGTCGCGTCGTCGTAGCTGCTTCCGTTCCGAAGATATGGCCATTTTGTCACAACGAGTCAGATTTGCACTTTGGAGTATGTCAATCTGGACCCCGGGAGAAACGTTGAAACGCAATTTTAGCCAGGTTTCTTCGAACGGAGCAAAATCGCGTATTGAGAAGGGGGGGGGGGTAGTCTCGCATTAAAAAATATGCAAGGCAGACATCAATCGGTCCACTGGTTACGATTCTAGGTCAATTTGAATGTGCTAGGGTGTGTGGTAGGCCTACAGGCATATCTCCACCAAAGTCGAGACTCGGCGCGAAGGGGTTAATCACATAGGCTACCCACCACCCCCCACCCCCGCCGCCAGATTCTGCGCCCTGCAGCGTCTAGGCCTACGTCAGGTTCGGCGCCGCTTCATTGCAGTGGCGACCTTCGGAACTAGGGGAAATGCGCAATCTCGGGAGGTTTGGCCGCGCTGTGTTGGGTGGGGATTAGCCGTGGTGCCTTGTATCTTGTTTCTTTGCATGGGCAAGTAAAAGACGCCATCCGAGTTACGCACATGAGTATGACCTCCTCCTTCCTTACCAGGGCCAATAATGCTATGGCTTCGCCCCTGACTGAAAATCAAATACCAAATACAAAATACTTGTAGAAATAACGGCACAAAAATACATTTACCTTTTGCTATCTTGCAGCGCTTTCCCTAAAACAGTCGCAGTAAAGCTTTTTGAGACGCTGCCGATGCAGAAAAGCGTTTTTTCGTCGACTTTGCAGTTACTTCGAAAATCCGTCACTCCAAAACCTCGCAACATGCTTTTACGGCCGTGCACAACGGCGAGGGTCAACCCAGGGATATTGTTGCACTTCATGACGTCCTCAACAAATTTTTCAATGTCATTTTCTGCTGATCTAGGGAACTGTTCTCCTGAATGGAACACAGTAACCAGTAAGAAAAGGGCTGCGGCGAAACGCCTGCGGAACAAAGTCTCCATTCTCAGAGCTGTAGGAATCAGGTGAAACGAGCTCAACTTTGCTTGCCGAGTAGAAATAAGATGTCTCGCAGGAACAAGAGGAGGGCCAGATCTGCGCCGTCTTCTGGTTCATAAAACGAATGGTTTAACCAGCCCTAAACTGAAATATTAATATCCCGGAGAGGGGAACAATGTGATGTTGATGATCTCTCCAATTGCCAGCTAATTCAACATCAAACAACGCCTGGGTACCGTGTGAATTTACCTGCGCTGCAAGTTGAACAATCGCTATGACGCCTATCTGTGGCGCAGTGTTGTGGCCACACAAATAATTCGTTCGTTTTTCCATTTACCCGGTTGTCGAGCGATTAAACATATCAATCATTTGTTGAATCGCCAGGAACCTTAAGTGTCAGTCCACGATAGCACCATGCAAAACGTGGCAAGGTGGGGGTCAGCGGATTTTGCTGAAATTTTGTGTACAAGGCCCTCCTACTGATATATGAATCTATGATAAATATTAGCGGAATCCGGCAACTGTCCACGAAATTAGGGCCAAATATATATTTTGGCCATTTTTAGTCAATTTTACCTCAGATGTCATGTGTTTTTGGGGTGATATTGCGCCTCCCTCAAAAACAAAAAAACTGGGAAACCCCTGGACATTGCCCTTTTGTAACGAAGTAATACATCATGTGAACTCTTCATTGACAGAAATTTACAGGTCCAGGACTTTTTTAACACCAGTAACAGGCATACATATCAAACATAGAAATGGCTAGTGTTTGAAAAGGGTCACAATGGACCCCCCATAACTCACCCTTTGCAGGGCTTTGGATGGTGAGGCATGGCTCATTTTAAAGCTTAGGACTTCCTCTTTCAAAAACAGAAAAAATATTTCTTGCCGCTCTTTTACTTTGGTCAGGGTGTCCCATAAGAATATGCTATTTTCAAACATTGTACAAGTGGTGCCACCTATTCTCAATTAGATGAGTGAAGGCAAGTGTATCCCATTCCTCCTTTTGTGGTAGGTTTTCAGGATAGATGACTGTATCCTTCACCAAAATGATTATTCGAAGGATATGAAAATTAGTGGCGAAGATATAGGGCCGTATTTTAGAACACTCCTCAACATTAAAGGACCACTGTATTGCATCTTTCTGTCGACAGCCGGCGCCACCGGCACCATGCTCCAATAGTGTAGTTAAGCCTTTCGCCCCAGTGTTGGAGAATGTATGATTACAGTCTCGGTCACCCAGCCGCTGGGGATCGAACAGGTTTGTGTAGCAGTACTGCGGAACAAAACGACTGGCTGCGCGAGACTAGTTGATGCGGTAGTTTACCAAGCCGTTAATAGAGGTCTCCCCCTTAACGCGGGTATGTGTAACGCAGGATTGGGAAGCAATACTGTGGTCCTTTAAGGTCCACCTTAAATCTATTGTTCTCGATGGTTTTACAATAGACTTAAGGTCGACCTTAACGTTAAGGAACGTTCTAAAATACGAGCTACAGTCAATGAAGCCCCCCCCCCCCGCTTGAGCATGGACCAGTGAACCTAAACAACATCAATCAGAAGCTTCTCAGCATGAAAATGCAGTATTGTTACATACAAGATAACAATGCTTCAAACACTGATTAACTCAGAAAAAAATCATGGGTGCACTTTACATGGAAAACAGGCTCCTAAAAAAGGAATGTTCAAATTTCCGTGGATAAGCAACCCGGCAAATAACGACGAAACGTGCCACCTAACGGCAAAATTTTCTGTGTGTTCAACTGTGACCTTCAAAAAGAGGTAAAATCAAAAACCCGTATTATAATGTCATGTCTCCTCATTTCACGTTCCTATGATTAAACGTTGGTGAAGATCGACGGTTAAGGTTAAATCGCACATAAACGGTTTTCAGTTTTAGCGCCCTGGTGACAGCATGGACAATCGGATTTCATTGAAAATTGGTTTGTGGAGACCTATGACCCTGAGGTACATGTGTGTCACGTTTGAAGTCAATAGCTTCTTCAGGGGTTGACAATGAGGTTACAAACTGGATGGATGCACTTTAGTTCATTAAAAAGTCACTAAATGGCTCCATTTGAAATGTAGAAAAAGTACAATCTATATTATATTAGTCTAAGGCGATTTCTGTAATAAACTCAAACTCCTCCGAAACGGCTCAACGGCTTTCCTTCATTCTTCATAGTAGGCATGTGTTCACCGTGAAGTTGTGTTTGGCCGCCTTCAAATTGCGTGAGGAGCGGTAACATCCGCATAAATCGCACTTTTGTNTTTATAATTTTTGTGAATGGGAGGTACGTTGTATTGTATTTCATTGTGTAGGCCTACTCGAAACGGGTGCCGATAATTAGAAATATTGGCAAACTGATTCTTCATGAAGCGATCGACTTAAGCTTAGTGAGAGATCCCTGTACACCACTACAGAACGAGGCTTCTATTGCCCAAAAATGGCAGGAAACTTTGATATGGGCGTACACATGGATTTACCGCCTATTGTAAGTTCATGCTAAATAGGTATAAAGAGGAAGGGCCTGGCGCCTTATTTCCAGTTGTTACCGCTTGGTGTCAGCAGCGCATGGGACCTCACAGCTCATTAAAATTGAGAATAAAATCCGCTTCAAACGGTCGTGATTGGGCTTTCGTGTTTGTTTTTATTAATCATTTATTTGTGGTACTAAAAGTAATGCAACCACTGTTATTATTTATTTTGAACCATCTTAAAAGGCAAAAAATATTTTTTTTATTGATCAGCACTAGCAACTGAGCTCTGATCACTGTGGCGTACATGCAACATTGGATCAGAATGGTCAGAGTGTTGAATCACGGTGAATGGAGCATGCAGAGACATCTGGTGCTTATGTATAGGCCTATGTTTTTGTTGCATATATGCATCAGTGGGCTTTATGTTCAACATTGATTTTACCTCTCAGAAATTTTCCACCAAATACCACAAATTACTGTACGTAATATGCTAATTAGTGTGCTGCGTATGTGCAACAGAGGGCTGAGGGTGCTACAGGGATAAATCCATCGACGTCCATTTTCCCTTGTTTGGAAAGAAATGATTTGACACTGGTCTAAATCATGGACGAAAATTTATTTACTGCATATATCTTGTGTTTCTGCAAAATCAACCAGACATTCCTGTTGTTGTCCAAAGTGACATCATGCACGGTCATGAGTCCCTTTTTACCGTCACGCACCCCATATATTTCTAGCCGTAGCTGACTGATGAAGTCACTGTGTCCATTCAAACTCGATACTGAACACATTTTATGCATTTTGAAGCCGGAAAACTCCCAGTAATTATCATATTTCCTTTCCCATCCGTGCTTAAAACGGAATCCGAACACCCCTAACGCTTCGTTGATAATGAGGAAGGTTCCAGGGATAGGCCTATTTGGCACAAGAATCTCTCGTCGCCATATTGTAGGCGACGCGTCGAAATTGCGAACAACAATGAGAACGTCCCAACGACATTTTTTGTTCTTGTTTTTGAAGATGAGAACGGGATATTTCGCCACATGGAATAAACACAACCAGGGACGATCTGGGAAATTCGATACAATTTTCATTGGCAGTTGAAATTGAAGAGTTATATTGCGCGAGAAAGCATACGCCATTTTACCATTCTCGTGTTTCCTGTGAAGGTCATAAAAGGTGAAGGACATTGCGGATCGCGCTGACATGAAACAATGGAAAGCAAATCTTAACATATCCACCGTGTGAACAAACTGCCTGAGGACCAGCGTTGGTTCAACTACCTTGCATTTTTCTTCAGGTGGAACAGGAAGCTTTATTATCAATTTCCCATGTGATAACTGGTACACCGATATTTCGGAGACGACGGAATTTCTGCGGGTTGTCCTGACAGCCACAAACAAGGCGTACTCAAGAAGTTGCATGTTGTGGAACCTTATATATTTATCTGGACGATAATAGTAGGTAAAATTATGTAACACCCGGTAAAGGTTATTTCGCTGCGGGGTGTACACCAGAATTCTCGACCAAGGTACAGGATGTTCTACATATCGTATCGTTACAAATGGCTGGATAAGGTGAAATCTAACAGACAAGAATTTTTCCGCAGAATTGATTGGTGGAATGAACGACATTCGATGACGTAATCTATATTTGTAAACTTGTTTTACCTTTGAACACGATGAAAATGAGATTTAATAACAACATCAGGGCGTAGAACTTTAGAAAATGGAGAAAATATATACAAACTTCGCATCAATATGTACATCAATATTGTCCCCGTCGAGGGTACTTTATTCGGGAGCCGACTCCCCGGCCGAGGCATAGCATAGGAATTGGCGCCTACCATTTTAGACCAGTACCTGATCCTACCAACCTGCGCGCTGCAGTCGGACATGGCTTATAGGCGCAACAAACTCCCTTGAGAAACAGTTTTGAAGACTTGGGAGGAGACAGTGGCTTATGTGAGCTTTGTTGTATGCACTCAGTTGGAGATGAAATGCATTATATTCTCGAGTGTCCATTCTTTGAGTCGCACAGAAATCGACTACTGCGTGTGTGCAAGAATTTCACGTTTCCCACCAGAATAGTTAACTTGTTTAATGAGTTATTGTAATGAACCCATAATCACCAGACAAGTTAAAAAATCTGGCTGAGTTTTATTTCATAGTTGTCAAACATTTCAGATCAGAGTGTAAACCATGTTAACATTGCACCGCTGCCTCATTCCCTATTGTAGTGCACATGTTAATATGTGTCTCCTGTTTTTCTCTAGTGAGATGTAAGGTCGGAATAAATTGAATTGAATTGAATTGAATTGTTATGTAAAATAGTTAGGACCGGGTACCAGTCTACTACCATTTTAGTTTCATATTACACGATCGTAAACTTCGGCAGAAATGAGATGCTCTCGCATGCCTGCAGCCATCCGTGGAGACCGCGTAAAATGCAATAATGCGCCATCTATGGGATTGAATGTGTAATGAGTCAAAAACCCATCGTTGACACTGGGGTAAAAGGACGCGATTTTCTCTGCAAACATTCTTTTTCCTGAGCCCTGTTTTACGAGACCATCCTTAGGATAAAAAATACGTCGAAATCCAATCGCAGTAAGCTTCGGTACACAAATCAAGAACAACATTTTAGAAGATTTACTGAGAGTGAATTTGGCAACATCACACCAGGATCTCAGGAATTCGATTTGCTTAGTCCGGAGCATGTGTTTCGTTTCCTTGTAATTATCTATCAGAAGGTACCCAATGACGTACAGCAGGTCACACATGTAAACATCCCTGTTGATAACTCGTGGTTTGTTAATCAATGGGAGGAAAATTCCATTCGTAAGGAAAATGTGAACTCGATCCGTTTCGTTGGACAATTTTACGTCATAAATGGTGGCACCGAAGAAATTTCGATGGCAATACACGAGGACTTTCCCCTCGTATCCTATTGCTATGAAATAGCTCACTCCTCGGGAAGTGCATTTATTTGTGCTTGGTATGATGATATTCCCTTCAAATGTTCCCGTTTTGATGTCATAAAGCAAGCAAGTTAGTTTCCGCCGGATAGGAAAATAAAACACTATATAACCCATGTAAATAAAACTTCCTGGCCGTAAGACATTTTTAAAGAACGAAGTCTTGTGCTGTATTCCAAAGTAGCCCTTTTTGTTGACATAAACAACAACATTCAGGCAGGGTGTGTCCCTCGGCCGTTGAATCTGTACTATTTTCCCTGAAGCTTTGTCTGGGAACCAAACCTCATCGCTGGCTACCCTGATTGATGGCCGGAATGGGATTACCTTTCCAAGTTTAAAATTAATTCTTGCTGAGTCCTTGAAGAATGTGAGAATCCAGAATAACATGTCACGCTATGATCAGAATCACTCGTTTTTCGGACGCCATTGCAGCCGGGTCATAAGGTAACTACGTACGTAACTACCAGGGCGGGCCGTCACAAAACTCCGATAGCACTAACAGTGCCTAACAGAGAGGTATGCAATGGCTTTTACCATTACAGAATTTCTCTGTTAGGCCCTGTTAGTACTATCGTAGTTTCGTGGCGGTCGCCCCAGGGGTATATACATGCACCAAAATTNGGGGGCGACCGCCACGAAACTACGATAGCACTAACAGGGCCTAACAGAGAAATTCTGTAATGGTAAAAGCCATTGCATACCTCTCTGTTAGGCATTGTTAGTGCTATCGGAGTTTCGTGACGGCCCGCCCAGATCAATAGTCCCAGCGGTTACGAAACGTGCCCTGCTAACAGACGACGGACACCGCATGATGACGACAGCTCACAGGTGAGCTAAAGAGTGATTCAACCAGGCGTGGTCTAAGAAATTTCCCACAGCTTGTTGTATGAAGCCGAGGCCGTACGTTTCGACGCATGCAGTTTCTGATTTACTATCGGCCATCCTGATTCAAACGGAGTGGACATGAACCACCAACGTTTGGCGTCCAACACTCGATTTGTGATGGAATCACCAAATGATTTCGGTACAATCAGAGTCAACTGCCAAATGATGTATAAAATGTAAGCACGTCCATAATACACTGGATCACAAATGTGTGGGGTCTATCTACCTACATTACATGTATACCCATAGCTTAGATTTACCTGGAAGGCCATAGAATACATGTGATGTAGTCAAATCCCAGCTAGACGAATAGCAAAAACGCCGACCGAGTTTCAGCCTCTTTTTGAAACGAGCCACGCACTCCATTTGACGTCACATGAAGTTGATTTCAACACATTGGAGAACTTTTGAAGACGTGTTGGAAGGTGGTAGAAGCTTTGAACATTCGTAACACTTCGGGTCTTTCCGTCATTCTTCGGTAAAGCCCCTCGTAAGTCATACAGTCATGAGCGATTCTGGTCATGGTCACGACCAGAATTGTTAGGCTGCCGCATCACTCATGACAGGTAGCAACCTCCGCGAAGAAAATATAACACCTGCAAACCGTGGTTGTCTGAAGGCGTGCCCATCTCTCAAATATAAACAAATTAGCATTTATTTGATACATGTACGTTGTATGTTATACTTGAAAGTAACAATTCAATAATCCGTTAAAATTACACAATGTTGGTGATGATGCTGGGCAAGTGAGAAAGTAGCTCTCGCCGATAAAATCCCTCAAATCTTTACTCGATGGAATTCGTGTAAAACGTATGGTCACCCTTCAATCAGTACACAAATGAGTATTAGAAATACACAAAATGATCATAATGTGTGGTTTCTGTCATTCCAACACTATATTTAGCGAATATTTCTTAGCGGAAGAACACTCCGCCAAGTCTGCGCAATCGACGCGCCGCATCACATATCCTTCCATTTCAATATGGCAACTTTCGTTTGACATTAGAGTTTGACATTCGAGCTCTGAGTTGAGAATGAAGCTCTGAAGTGAATTACGTCCATACCTACCTTCTTCTGAAATATCTTAGCTCGCGGAGACTTCACAGCTTCGTGTTTCTCCATGCATGTTCCCCTCCGGTCACTCATCTGACAGACAAGACTGCCATGTTTCGGAATCGTTGCGAAGGTCGTACATTTCATGACCTTGAGACAGATTGTAGAACATGAAATTGGTGACTTTTCTCCTCCATGACCCGAAAAAGGTGACCGTAAACTCCAACCTGCCACGACTATTTGGAAAATTGCGTCGATATTCCCACTGACTTTCATTTCGGGAAGCCGAAAATGATGACCCTGTGGTTGCGAGTTGGCTTACTGCGCTAGAGGCCTCGGTTTTTGTAGCCTACTGGCTGGCTACTTCGAAGCCCTTCGGCTGCATTCGTAAAAACTAGCGCGATCAATAGTGACGTCACAGCGACAATCGCGCGACGAAGAAGGATATTAGTATTTGCATGTTACAAATTATAAAGACAGGAAGTTTTATGAATATGGCCCCTGTGTTCAGCGAGTAATCCTATGTGTGCGCATAGGCCTATACAGCTCTGGAAAAAATTATTAGACCACCTCGGTTATTTCCTATCATTTCCCATTAAGTAGGTCCCATAAAAAGTTTATTCACCCTTTTGTGCCACACTGTATTCATGTATACTTATTACCTTGTAAAAACAGGACTTCAGTCGTAATAAAGCATAAAGTCCGTAATATATGATGCTATAAATGCCGCTCGAAGAATTTAGGTTCGATTAGAAGTGATGTAAAGTGGACAGCTGTCTACACAGTAAATGTATATGCACTTCATGTCCTTCCTTTTAGTTAGAACTTTTGACAAGGTCCTTTAACAGCTCCATTGTTTCTTCATGGGAAGTCAATTTCTACATAGTCTTTGTGAAGTTTCAGCAAGTTAACTAACACAATGAATCAGTAGCCTACCCTCACCGAAATCCAGTATGAAAACCGATATAAAACCAGTACTGATCCAGTAAGGCTGCCCAGTAAAGAAACCCAACCTACCCCAGTAAGAAACCCAACCTACCCAGTAAAAGGCCAGTGCGGTTCCAGCATGTCCCCAGTAACGATCCAGTGTTCATTTGCATTTTTGGACCCCCTGGAACCTACTGAGTTACACAGTAAGGATCCAGTAAGGTTCCAGTGATCCCAGCAAAACCCAGTAAGAAACCAGTATGGCCAGTATTGATCCCAGTACTGTTCCAGTGTATTTTTACACTGGGTTTCGGTGAGGGTACGTACAGAATTGGAGAGTTTGTGGGAAATGAATGAGTCAACTAGAGGTGGTCTAATGATTTTTTCGAGGGCTGTATTTAGGTTCTGCGGCGACTAGAGAATCACGGAAAAAGAAATTATCAACAATAGAGCAGTTTTGACATGAAGATAATTTGATGTTTACGGCTGCTTGTGTCCACGTGACATGAGGAAGGCTGTACACAGAGGCTGAGATGAAAATGCATACTGAACGCAGACGACGTGACTGGATCGACGACATTTTGGTCCCAACTTTGTGCAGTGAGATCTTTGGTGTGCACATTCAGCCCTTTCTTATGTGTTGTCCTGCGTCTATTCCTTTGAAGTGGAAGTGATCAGGAGAATATTGATTGACCGATCGATCGACGATTTGCGTCATGTTTTTGCTGTCACGTCAGTAAAATAGCCGTTTTATGACTTCTGCACTGTTAGAAAAAACAGAGGATTTTACAGAAATTTCCTGCAGTAGAGTTTCAGGACGTGATCTGTAAAATTACAGACTGAAATAAATGTTAACAGAGACTTGACTGGAGGCTGACCAAATTATATTTTCATACGTTCTCAGAAAGCATCATTCTGGACAGTCCAATTGAGTCCAACTAATACAGGAAAACATAAATCACACCATATGTAAATTTACAGAAGTTCCTGAAACTCTGCTGCAGGCAATTTCTGTAAAAATATTACAAAAATTTCTAACAGTGTGGGACCGTATGCATAAAAAACATCTTAGGTGAACAATTTCCCTTAAAGGGAGACATCCGAAAGATATTGCCCGGCGGGCACCATTTGTTTTTGTTTTGATTACGTAGTATCACCGTTGATTAACAGACGGCGCTGTGCGTTATGGCACAGGCCCCTGGAGAGCTATCGGTGAGTTTAGAACACGTATAACAAAAAAACGCTAGTTTGTAAAAACACACCCCGAGCTCACGAATTCGTGAGCGCGGGGTGTGTTTTTTAGATACGTGTTGTGTTTTAGATACGTTTGGTTGGAAACGTGTTCTAAACTCACTGATAGCTCTCCAGGAGCCTGTGCCATACGCACAGCGCCGTCTGTTAATCAACGGTGACACTACGCTAACAATTGCCCGCCGTGCAATATCTTTCGGATGTCTCCCTTTAAACTATTGTTCCAAACAAAAGATAAGAGACATTCTACACTTAAAATGTTTTATGTATACGGCCCCTGGGTCTATAATGTCATGAACTGTCATAATTTGGGTTGCATGGACAAAATGAACGACTTTTCCGTTTTCAGTAGGCCGACTCAGATTCGACTAGGAAGGTCTGCCAGATGTAACGCGCGCTGGTCACCCATCCGCGCAGTGATCGCGTACAGAATATAGAACATTGAGAACTGAGCGTCAAATGCAACATTTTTGGCTGTTTATGGGCGGTTATAACCGCACACAAAGAGGTTACAAAATAAACACATTGTTGTCGTCATAATTCTCTCGTCGTTGTGATGATCTCTAGTCGTAGCTAAGAAAGACATAAGGTGGCGCTGCAGTCGTCCACACGAAGAATGACGAAAACACCCGAAGTGTTACGAATGATACAGCGCCACCTTACGTCTTTCTTAGCTATGACTAGAGATCACCACAACGACTAGAGACTGAATATGACTACGGAAAACGTCTTTATTTGCGGTTATAACCGCCCATAGATGTTCATTGGGTGATTTTTTTAAAAATGTAATGCCGAAGAAAACTGTCTTTTAAAGTGAAATTTAGGAGCTTATTACCATGGCAGCAAAATTCTAGCGGATCAATCAAACATGATGAATGGGGGCGCTAGGCATTGAATCGGCCCGTAGTGACACTATTGGTCAACCGACTGACAGCTCCTATTGGATGAAATCTGGGTGGAGCAAACACGATAAAATTGATTGGCCTATCGTCATTCTTGCAGCTCGTTATTTGCCTGCTTGTTTTGTGAGTGCTAGTGAATCTTGCTAATCATGATTCTGAGAATTGTGCATAAGGTTTCGACCTTATGTGGTGTGATGTTCTCAAAATGGAGAACTAAAGGGCATGCACCCGATTAGATGACGTACCACGCAAACACATGTCAACAAGATGTGTTGATCTGTCCGTAATGACTCGCAAAACCAAGCAAGGATTGGATGCCATTATCACTTCCTTATTATTCTCTGCCACATTTGACTGTGATCTTATGAATCAGTGTGACCACTGCAGAGAGATAATGGTGGTGGGATGGTCAGCCAGTACTGGGAATTTAACACGTCATGGATTGATACAACCAGCCCTATTGCCCCCCCCCCCGCACACATACACAGAAGAAATACATGTGTGTACAGTCTTGTTAAAAAGTAAACCGACAGTGATGTTTCCTATTCTGCCGAGATGCCCATGATCATATCGTTTATGGGTAACAATAACATTGCCGTTTCTATACACAAAAATATGTTGCTTAACTCATGACATACCAAACTTAGGATTTGTGGCAAATTATCATGAAAATATTAGAATTTCAAAATATCAAGAAAAACACGATTTTTAGAGTCCCCAATTTTCATTTCAAAATTAGTTTGATATTATATATTCTTGCTATTATGTTATCATGATGAGTGACTGTTGACGGGGGGGATATGGAAACTGTCGAATTTTGCTAAATATCATTTTCATAAAAACCGACGACATTAATTCTGATATAGCGCTGAATGGGCAGCTCGTCTGAGTTCTACTGAAAGGTTTCAGGACAGACTGGGGTTTATACATGTATATCATACTATAAACCCAAACTTTAAACTTTAATTTAATGGGCCGATTTCATAAAGGGTGCTTAAGACTTAGACGCGTGTAACTTCACTAAATGCACGCACTTCCACCATGCATTTGACAAAGTTACAGGCGTCTAAGTCTTAAACGCCCTTTGTGAAATCGGCCCTAAATTTTTAATCCAGAACGGGTGTGACCTGCCCATGATAGGTAACTGGTATGAGAGACCAATCTTGTCCCAGAACCTGGAAAAAATTAGGACATGAACGATTTTTTCTCATTTTATGCACATGGCCTTCTCCTATCAGTCTACACTTCATTCCACATCCGAGTGTCGCGAGGTTTTCAGCCGATATCTCCGCAACGGCTGGGTCAAAACTGACATACCACACATCAATTGACTTGTCTTTCTTGTCGGTATCTTTCTGCTATCTTCATTTTTCGCTTAAGGCCGACATAACGGATCCCTTTCTCAAAACCCATTTCATTTCGCCATGGTGTTCAGTGCAGTTTA
>NMRB01000461.1:86524-129868 GCA_002633025.1 Notospermus geniculatus
TACATGTGTAATAGGATAGTTACAAAACTCATAAAAATTGGAAAACAATCTGTTGCCATGGAAACGAAATAAGTAGAGAAACTAAGCAATACACGGGAAAATGTGTGTTGGCTGGTGTGTATGATTGTCCAAAAATTTCAGGAAGAAACGATCAAAATTGGCGAAAATATAGCGAAAAAAACATTTTTCAATGAAAAACATGCATGGTTGCTATGGCAACGTTTTTTTCGACTTTCCGATGTTGCGATTTTTTGCGATTTTTGATATGTTGTTAACCACATTCAATACTACAAGAAACCATCAAAAAACCTTTTGTTGCAATTTGTTCCAGCTTCGGCAGTTTTTTTCGTATATTGACCCGACTAATAAGGCATTCACCAACTGTGCAGGAAATTTTAACTGGCCTTCTTCGCGCCTTCGAGTCATCGCGCCATCGAGTCATCGAGTCAAGTACAACAAGCCCATCCTACCTACGCGCATGCGCATTGATGAGTTTACATTGGTTACACTTTCATGGACGCTATACCCGAATAGTACCACAGTAGAAGTTTTCTACCTCCACTGAGCGCATCGCTGTGGAGAGTTCCACGAGGGTAATTTGAAGTCAGAATGCGACCAGATTAACGTGCCCGTGTAAACGCTACCCAAAAACTAGGACCACATCCGGTCAATTATGTGGGCCGATCGGATTGAATCGGATCGAATCTGAATGTGGTTTTTTGGCTTGTCGTCTAAACGGCCCTAGTATGATAATTTTACGTTTGTAGACTGCGCGGTATTGGGGGAACAATCCAGTATTTCTTAGTGGGATCAGCACATATCCTTTGTCACCTTAACAATAAGGCACAAGAAGCGCAGTCCGAAGCAAGTAAAGTGCATAAGAATTGAATGGTGGCGCATAAGCCTTTTGTCATTCAACGCATTAGGGCACTGTGAGCGCTAATAGGCGCATAGCGCGAGCACTTCTGAATGCGCCATCAACTGAGTTTAATACCGTATATACCGTAGAATCACCTTTCTCCGGTCAGTGTCAGATATGCAAGGCCACTGATTATTCATTGGCTGTTCGTGCCCCTTTTCGTGAGCGGCCAATGACAGTTCGCCATGCAGTCCCTGTTGAAGTCATGCCACTGTGGCGATGACTCCGCTGTGTCGATTTCAATGACTGTGAGGGTAGCGTATTGTTATTGACTTTCGGACGTTGGTGAACTGATCATGCGGGAATCGTTGTCTCGTCAACGCGAAGTCACGCCGATACAAATAGAGTATTGTGCGGTCAGTAATACGGGGTATGCTCATGCATAATCATGACGAAGGTGTTTCCCATTCACGGTGTACAATCAACCTTGCCGTACAGCTACGGGAGAAAGTTCCGGTCACATACGCTTGGCAAAGCTGATATTCCAAATTAATATAAATACCACTGCTAAAGGCAAAATGACAGTCCTAGGTGAACAAATACACTATAAAAGGCATGCTGCTGTAATATCTCCCAGAAATTCGCAGGAGAACGCATGGAAAATCGGCAATTTTAAAATAAACCGCACGGCTGCGGGAGAATTATAGTTCTCCCGCAGCCGTACAGTTCATTACACCGTGCCATTGAACTTCGAAGTTTATAATAAAGTGACCGGAGAAAGGTGATTCTACGGTATAATCCATCCAGTCGACGAAAGCTGTAGTAAAAGCGGAGGACAATGGATCAACACCTCCTGGTCGTAAACATAACCACGACAACATTGCGCCAGGCATGGCAGGAGAGCAGCGCCCCTATGTAGAAACCCACGTGGCCCCTCCTGATGTGTCACCTGCCGCCACCTGTCAATCATAGTGCTTATTATGATATGAATGGGAAAAGGGCACTGAATGCTCACTCTATGCGCCAATGTGAAAAAAACATAATGTAAACATCATTGTGTGCCCTCGCTTCAACCATCACTTCGCACGATTTTCATTCAATCAGGAGGTTTTGTCTTGTTTAATCTAAATGGATATTACATGTATATTCGAAACACAACAGATTGTTCTTAAACAATAAAACAGTATCCTCGTCAACTTTGCGCTATGAACAGTAACTCTCATTCTTAGGATGCATTACATTGCAACCATTGAACCACAATCCCATTTTATGTCATTCTAGCCTAATCCTTTACATAACCATTATCAGAGGGGATGTTCCAAATTTAACTTTTGTTTGCTTCCTACATTGGCAGCATTGCGGTGTTCTAGGGACATGACATCTACCAATGTGATACCGTCGGCATTGTCCGGTTACTTAGTTTCGAGATGACTCAGTAACTTCTGCATTGGAGAGATAATGGTATTCTGCTGACGCTGCTTTATAATTTTGTGCTGACATACATGTAGCTTTATTTTTGCCATCCAATCTGAATGTACCCAATCAATGCCATGTTTCCTCAAGAGAACTGACCAATATTCGAATTGAGTAACCATATGTAGCCAATCAAAAACACGGACGGCCTCGTGGGAATGACTGATATTAGGGTCGAAATTTCACGATTCTGTCATATCAGTAAATGACACCATCGAGAGTACTGCGTAAAGTTACGTCCATACATTGCTGCATTTGTGGTGCATTTCGACTGCTGTTCTTTCGACGACGCTGTGAACATGAATAGGACATCCGCATCGAAGATGAAGTCATCGAAGCCTACGCTTTCGATAACTACAAGTAAAGCCCCAGCGGTTAGACCTACGCCATGTAGGTCCACTGACGATCATGATGATGGTGAACTGATCGCATGTTCTCAGACCGAAACTCGACCGAAGTAACAGGAACGTCAACAGAAAACGAAAAAAGAACCCTTAGATCTACTAATAGTAATACCGGTAGGTATACTCTTTCTACGCCGTAGAGAACTGCTGGGGACCATGTCGAAGTACCTCGGCCTACGTCTAGCATGTCTAGCCGTAGATCTCCCGTCGATGTTGGCGTACCGGTAACCGATCCTGCGATCTTCAAGTTGAAGGTTCTTAATAATCCCAGTGCAAGAGGCGGCAGTATGGAGTCCGACGTAGGAATACCAGGCAAAGAAGGCGTATACGCTATGTATTTTTCATCTGCAGTTGACCCGGCAGATGTACATTTGGTGAAGAAACTGCCTAATAGTGATGAATGCCACCATTCGAGAAACTGGAAGAATTATCAGGTTACCAGTAAAGAATATCAAGCTAGAAAAGACATGAATGAACAGTTATTTAGGCCTAGGCCTAGAGACGTGTTGGCCCTTTGTCAATCGACGTCAATGTCAACAGGATACCGTAATTAATTAGCCATACTTACCGGCTTACGTTGTTCACTTTGTTTAACCTACCTCATGACCTTTAAATCAGTTTATTATTTGATATGACAATGTTTTCCTCGTGTTTACAAATCTCTGAAACAGCGCCTTTTGATTTGTGTGTGGGACTGGAAGAGAAGTTCTATCACGCCCCAGGAGTCATGTCGTATAACGAAATACGAAATACGATGGACAAGAGACGTACCGGTATCACAGTAACGGGGATTGTTGAAGACATATCGCCAATCAAAACAAAAGAAAATGCCAACTGGCGGAGACAGGATATCACACTCAAGGACTGCAACTCGAACGACACGATTGTTTGTAAACTTTGGAACCAACATGCAGACTTGGTAGAGGATTCTCACATGAAAAAACGTATGAAATTCGAAAATGTCCAAGTCAGAGTATTTGATGGGAATGTATCATTGCAAGAAACAAGGGAAGTCATTTTTTTTGTTTTTTTTTCTCAACTTGGCAACTTACTTCAGATGTCAGTATTAACTAGGCTTAGGGCTAGACCTAGGCCTACAGTAATTTTTATCAAGTACCGATACCAATAACATTAAAAAAATAAGCGTCCAACCACTTCAAATTTTATGGGTCAAAAACGAAGTTTTCTTTCTTTGGAAGCACTTTTGTAAACCTGAGCCATCAAACAGCACACAGCATTTTATAGAAGTTGAAATAAAGCACAATTACAGAAGATGTCTTTGCAATTTGATATGTTTTTTGGCAATTTTATTCACAGATATTTTGAAATTTTAAAAATAATAGGTCAGGACATGAGGAATGACACTTAAAAAACTATTTTTTTTTTACATTTCTATAATAATAATTTATGATATGAGACTTCACTTGAAACATAATGAAAAGTATTATTATAAAGATAACACATGTAAAGATACAAACGATGAATTGCTGTAAGTGTGATTACTAGTATGACTGTTCACAATTTTTGAAATCCATTGTCAACAGTGTAAATTTACTTTATATTTTTTAGTGTATCGAACAAAATCGCAAAATGACTATCACGGTGATCGCAATGAAGGATCGCAATAACGGAACGAAGGAATTGCTGACCCTTGTTGGTGGACGCAGTACTGTCTTCACTGCACCGAGATGTATCATTTCAGTACAACGCATCACTGATCTTCCAGTGACATTTCATGACGTAACAGTGTCGGCCCATGATGTCATCACTGATTTCAATGTACCAAATCAGTAAATACTTCAGAATACAGTATTGCTGTGTGTTCACTACTCTAACATAGACCATAACTGATCTTCCAATGACGTTTGACATATTCAAGTTTCATTACAGTGTAATAACAGTACTGGAAAAGTTCCTGTAATTGTGATTCGGTTACCACTTATTGTTATGTGTAAACTTCTGTGTACTTTGTTATGGGTAAACTCCTGTGTACTTTGTACTTGCTCCATATATCTACAATATGTGATGTACAACAAGATATATTTCATAAGTAATTACTAGTATATATAATTGCAATGAAGGATCGTGACAACGGAAGGATCGTGACAACGGAACAAAGGAATTGCTGGCCCTTGTTGATGGACAAAGTAATGTGTTCACTGCTCCGAGATGCACAGTTCGTTTTTTAAAAAAGGAAACGGAGATTAATTTGTTAATTTCTTGGACATCGCTAAATATTTTGGAAATTGGCAAGTGCCATTGTTACTTAATGATGTCATCTTTCTTATGATACCAAGAAATCCAATTTACTGTCACAGATGACTGAGCACGAAGCACTTCAATGAACCGTGTCAAAACTGGTCTTGCACCAGATAGATGTTTTGGTACTGAACCTTGTCTGCCCAGTGCAGGGCTTTTGTTGGACTTCCAAATTATGCAATCCTCGCATGTTACACATTTCACACTTCTCAAAAGTTGGAAACGTTGTTCATTTTCTCAGACAAGCAAAATGCAGCTTACAACTGAGCAGCGTGTGTTTTTGGTAACAGAGTGGTTGAGCTGAAGTTTGTGTTGAAAGGAATAGGGGAAATGTCGAAGGAGATTGGAGTAAGTTTGGGACAGGAATAAGCACCCAGATGTTAAATCATTGAATAAAAATTTTAAGGACACACTGGTCTTCCTTCTTTTTTAGGTATGAAAATTGTCGGAGTTGACTGCGGTGAATATGGTGCAAGACCAGTTTGGCATGGTTCATTGAAATGCTTCGTGCTCAGTCATCTGTGACAGTAAATTGGATTGCTTGGTGTCATAAGAAAGAGGACATCGTTAGGTAATAAAATGGTACTTGCCTATTTCCAAAATATTAAGCCATGTCCAAGAAATCAACAAATTAATCTCGGTTTCCTTTTTTTAAAACACACTGTATTGTTCCAATATACAGGGTGTCCCAGAAAAAAACCTAATCCAAGAAACCACCCCAAGAGGTGTACCACTATAATAATGGGTTTCCCATAAAGCAGGGTCAATATGCTTTCCAATGATACCACAATGACATTCCTTCATTCATGCATCACGAAGCGTCATTGTTTTGAAAATGGCATCTTAAAATCCACTTGTTACAGTTGGAATAAACCAGTGAAATGAATGTTCACTTGAAATGCTTGACCAGCAAAACAAGTAAGCATCCAACCTTATGTCATTAACGTTATGCAATAACATGGTGAGTGATTTCAGAATATAGGCCAATGTGTGAAAGGTATTCAGACCAGTAAACATTCAAGCCAGCAACATGGCGCAACTTACCACTGAGCAAAGAGTGTTTGTGGTAACAAAATTTCTTGAAAACAAGAGCTTACAAGCCACTCAAGATGCATTTAGGGACGCCTTCCCAGAGAGAGATCCATGTTTAGGTGTGATCCTGATAACTGTGACTCCAAATTTTGCTCCAAGATTATGAACTGTAACAAATGGATTTGGACATGCCATTTTCAAAACAATGACACTCCACGATGCATGACTGAAGGAACGTCATCGTGGTATCATTGGAAAGCATATTGACCCAGCTTTATGGGGAAGGCATTGTTACAGTGGTGCACCTCTTGGGTTGGTCATACTGACCCCTTCTCACAGGATTAGTTTTTTTTCTTGGACAGCCTGTAGAGGATCACTGATCTTCCAATGATTTGGTTAGCAGTAATTGTTGTGGTAAACTTCTGCGTACTTGTACGTGTATTTGCTTCATATGTCTACAAAATCTGATGTAAAACAAGGTACCGGGTATATTAATTTTATCACTAGTAATTGTAAATAGATTTTCTTACAACGCAGATGATTGTGGGCCAATAAAATGTTTGTATGTTGTTTAATATCTGTAAACTTGCGAGTAAGACCTTTTGTTATTGACACGTAAGACTTTTGTTATTGACATCGGAGATAGATGCGTCGATTCACTAACCATGGTCAATAAAAATAGTGTTTGTTTTTTGACATGACATATAAATGTATCGTGAGGTCACGTGCCTTAGTCCTAAATGCATGATTATGCTGGAGGTATTGGAACTGGTTAAGGCCCAAAAATCAACAAAGGGAACCTCTTTATGTGCATTCTTTGCAGTCAAAACAATGTTCATTTTCATAAAATAGCATCGGCGACGTTGTTATGAGAAAAAAAGTTCGAATATTTGTGAAAAAAAGCGATGAAAAATCGATACGCACAAAATGCAACGTTACGAAAGTTGTGTACACTCTCCAATACCACCGCTCTTTGCCCTGAAGAATGCGCAGAACGCACATGTCATTTCTATGACGTGGCACGCAGTGGAAATCCTATTGCTATTGTACAATCGTAACAATGCGGCTTATTCCGTCAATCGATGAGCAGGGAATGGCAGGGGCAGGGAATGTTATAATGTGTGTATTGTGCAAATGTACTGGTTGCTACACACTGTTCGTGTTATATCCATACCGACCATAGGCCTATGCAGTTTGATGAATTTCCACATACAACATATACGGAACCCACTATTAGGAATCCAGTATGTTTCTCGTCACTTAGATTCATGTGGGGGAGGCAAATTTCAGTTTTTTCCATTCTTTAAAATGAGAAGCGAGTCAATAACTCGAAGAAGGATTCAGGAAAACTACTTCATCAGCAAGTTTAAAGCGGAATTATTTTGCACAGGCTTGTCAGAGTGATTTAAGAAATTTCTGCTTTGATCTTATCTACCATTCGCTTCATTCGCTTGAATAATTAGCCCTTTTTAGATAGGGTCTATTGTAATCATTATTTGAACATTTTGCCTGAACCTGCCTTGCGACAGGTTATGTGTATATACATGTATATTTCATGTAAATAATATGTGTTCATTCCCACTGAAGATTTCCAAGAGGAATGAAAGTGCCATGGGACATTAAAATGTAAATAATGAAGCATTTCAGCCTAAGTTACATTTGTTTTCAAATGGTCTATGTAGTATAAATATATGATTTATGGGATGAATCAGAGTCACCGTGAATAACCCAGCAATTGAGGCCCAGAACTCATGAGCTTGCTTTGCTAACCTTCAGCATCTGCCATCTGGTGCTTTGTTTTGCCTGGCTATGCCACGGTAGGCTACGTGTAGGCCTAAGGCTGGCGATGCCGTAGGTAGACTAATCAATCAGTGAGAATCAATAGGCCCTTATAATAACACATGAAGATGGCATAGGCCTACACCGGATTAAAAAGCAGTACAAAGTTTCTTTGTACGCCAAAGAGTTGCGATTACACAAAACACCAGCGACAGCTTTTTTTGTGTGTTGCCATCTTTTGGGCACAGTTATTATCACCTATCATGTGATGTACCTTTTCCGTCGACCAATAGCGACATAGACTGGTTAAAAAATCAGAAAATGTGCTTCTCTACAATTCTAGAAGCATTTTCGAGGAAAAGCAGGCAAACCACTTTTTCTAAGGTAGTTTTTCACGCTGAACACGAATCTGTTGTTTGTCGAGCCCAAAAATGCCTAATAAGGTCACTAATTAGGGGTCAAAGGTCAGTGAGTGCAAATTTCATTTTTTTTTTCAAAAAATGATTTATTCGACATGCTATGTTATTAGGAGAGATGCAATGGGTAGACTTGAGTGAACTTTCATCTATCTTTGAGGCTAAATGTATCCACACGAGATGACGCTCCATTCGAAATGAGTCACTGCCGTATATCTTTGAGACTAAAATGTATGCAGCTGAGATGACGTTCACTTCGATATAATTTTACGGATTGTTTGTATCAACTCGACGTTTTGGTTCTTCATCAACCCAAAGTGTTTGGATCTTTCAACCCGACTGTTGGATTGTTTATAACCAACTGCTTTATAACCTACTGCATGGTTGCATCAACCCTATAGTTGACTTTTATGGTCCTGATTGCTTGACTTCGCAATTTGCAGACCGCAACTCGAATTTCTTAATAACTTTAACCTTAGCCAAGAGGCCGGTAAGCTATGTAGATTTCAGTTACCGATGACACAGCACGATATCTGGTATGGTTGAGAGAAAACCGATGCTGTATAATTATTGTTTTTATAATTCTGAAAGGGAAACATAAAATTTGTGTATCCGATTTCAAACCATAGTTTATCAATATTCCTATGTTTTTGCTTTCGTAAGTCAGTGTTTCTGTGTTAAATTTTTGCGAATTACAACATTGCTATCTTGTCAGGTCCACTTTATTTGCGATGACCAATATTTCTGTTCGATATTATTGATTTCTCAAGTGCAAGATACGTTGTGTATTGGAAAGCTGAACACGCCATTTGTTTCTCGATTCGAGATATTATTATCCCAAATACAAGATATTTGTGCTTCAAAGCCCTCTAACACCCCACTTATCTCAAGTGGAGACGAATATTTTTTCTAGTGTGAAGGTTCCTCAGGCCTTCCCATCTTCAGTCCACCCACTCTTCTTCTTCGTCCAAAGAGAAACGCCATACTGAATGCAACTGTGTCCAACACTTCACAAAGAGTTAGACAGCTCCCACCGACCAAGAGTCCCATAGAACCACCAATATCACCTGAAGTTAAACAGTGATATCAAGATTCATGCACTTTTTCGTTAGTCCATTTTGATGAAATGAGCAATATTTGAGTACAATTGTGTACTCGTGCATGTATATGTGCACGTAGGCCCTACTTTGTACCAAGTCGTACATGTACACTCATGGCCAAAAATAAATGGACAGCAGTTTTTCTAGAGTATATCTAACCCAATGGGGCTGAGAAAATTAGTCCCAACATATATATCGGGTGGGCCAAAAAAACGCATCGAAGTTCAAATCTTTATTTCTCGAAAACTGTCCATTATAATTCAATGAAATTTCGTACCGTATCATTTAAAGATGTTTTGTTGAACGTGTAAAATTTTTGCCTTGATACCTTTGGAATTAGTACCGTGTCACTCAATTTAAAAATCATTGTAAAAAAATGCGATTCCGGAATCCGGTGAAATACGGGTGGATGAAAAATTCCCAAACTTTAAATTTTCATTTCTCATAAAAGCTTTACTACAACTCAGTGAAATTTTGCCTAACACTGCTCCATGTTATTGCCCCTAATATATAAAAATTTTAAACCAATAACTTTAATATCTACCCTGTGGCGCTCATTACTATAACGCCATATTGGAATCGAGCGTTTGGAAGTTTCACCATTGTCTCCTAAAATATGATGAATGATTACTATGGTTTTTACATTTGGCACCACAATCTTAATACCAAAGATAATGTGTTGAAACTTTCACATTTTAGAAGCATAGCCACGGAACAGTATTGAGTTAATTTTCATTGGGTTATAATATAATAGTTATTGAGAAATAGAAATTTGAAGTTCGGGACGGGATTTTTCATAATTTATTAGATTCTGGAATCACACACTTTTACAATGATTTTTAAAATGAGTGATACGGTGCTAATACCAAAGGTATCAATGCAAAAAATTAACACGTGAAACAAAACATCATTACATTATAGGGTACCAAATTTCATTGAATTATAATAAACAGTTGTTGAGAAATCAAGATTTGAAGTTCGATGCGTTTTTTTTGGCCCACCCGATAGTAGCAAATTTCCCTGGCTCTCCAATGGTATCAGCGTCGAAAAATTCCGCTGAAAGCCTCATTTGTCAGAACGAATTTTGTAAATTTATGGTTTTTGCTACTTTTTTATTTGCACGATTTCATTAAAAATGGTTATATCACTGTGTTTACTCATCGAGGTCTTTTTATCCTAAAAGTTCAACTCTTCTGTGTAGAAATGTGATTTTGGGGCACTTTTATCAAAATATTTTTGCCCACGCGTGCAACACTTTTGACACAGGCCTCTGCAAAATTATGAGTTGTGGTGCTGAATGAAAGCTTAGTGTTGTCATTTCTCGTTCACAATGAGTAAAGAAAACCCAGTCTTGGGTGAAGGTCGTGTTTGTCATGTAGAGGCAATTTCCATAACAGGCTGCGTCAATTCATTGGATTCCTGGTAGTTGACCAATTCACAACCTGTTGGCACCCCATCGATGATTTTTATCTGCCAGCTGGACCATTGGGTTCAAGGGGCTCTGTCAAAGGTATTGCAAGCATGGGCAACAAAATGTTGATAAAAGTGCCCCAAAATCACATTTCTACACAGAATAGTTGAAATCATAGGATATATTATGAAAGGCATCGAACACACTGATATAAAAATGTTGAATGAAATCATGCAAATAAAAAAGTAGCAAAAAACATGCCTTTACAAAATTCCTTCTGTCAAATGCGGCTTTCAGCATAATTTTTCGACGCTGATACCATTAGACAGCCAGGAAAATTTGCTACTACATATGTTGGGACCATTTTTCTCCAGCCAATTGGTTTGGAGATATTCAAGATTAACTGCTGTCCATTTATTGTTGGCCATGAGTGTACATGTACACATACATGCTTACATGTATACAAAATGGGCTATACATAAACGCCATGTATATGTTCCCACTCATCCTGCGTTTTACGGCATGGAGAAAACGCGGAATTCCACTAGACATAATTTGGTGGTCTACAGTTTATACAGTACTATTAACTGGTGTGAAACTTGTCACGTGGATCATCCCCTCCCGTCCCCTCCCCTTATCTCTTATCATATTGGCACTAGCCTAGATACGAGGTAGCAAGGTGGTTGGGCTACAGAAACAATCCCGCTGTGGCTACATTTCAACTGCTTTGTTTGGCCTTCTTTGTTTGGCCTTGTTATATCATCATTACTATATGCTACATGTGTTAAGGCCAGTTTATAGTTTATTCCATTGTTAGCTCACCGTGGTGAGCTTATACAATGGTTGTGCGTCCGCCGTCCGTCGTCGTCGTCGTGTTCCGTTAGCAGGGCACGTTTCGTAACCGCCAGAGCTATTGATCTGAAACTTGGTACATATATACCCCTAGGTCAGATGACCCACGACACCAAGTTTCGATCCGATTCGACTCTTAGCTTGGCCACCAGGTGGCAGAAACCGAAAACACAAAAAGTGCAATAACTCCTGAACTAATGACTAGATCTTCTCCAAATTTTTATCATAGGTGTATCTAATAAGGATACATAACATATATAACGGGTTTTTGATTTGACCTACTTTTCAAGGTCACAGAGGTCAAAGTTCGACAAAAGTGACGAACCTGCCACAGTTTGTCATTATTTCACCAAGCGACTTCATATCTTGCATAAACATGCATTGGAGGGGTACCTTTAAAAATACCAAGTTTCGGCCCGATTGGACATCCAATATGGCCGCCAGGTGGCGTAACCTGAAAATCAAGTAACTGCTATTACTCAGGAACGGCTTGATGTGGAGTGCTCAAATTTGATATTTACGTCCCTCTAGATGACCTTTACATGCATGTCGAATTTCGGACTGATTTGACTTCCAAGATGGCCACCAGGTGGCGTAACCCAAAAATCATCAAAGTGCTGTAACTCAGGAACGACTTAACCCAAAGTGCTCCAATTTGCTATGTGGCCCCCTGCAGATGACCTTTATGTGCATGTGAAGTTTCGGCCTGATCGGACATCCAATATGGCCGCCAGGTGGCGTAACCCGAAAATCATCAAAGTGGTGTAACTCAGGGACGACTTGACCCAAAGCGCTCCAATGTGCTATGTGGCCCTCTGCAGATGACCTTTATGTGCATGTGAAGTTCTGGCCCAATCGGACATCCAATATGGCTGCCAGGTGGCATAAACCGAAAATGGTCAAAGTGCTGTAACTCAGGAACGACGTGACCCAAAGTGCACCTACTCGGGAATGACTTTACCCAGATTGCTCATCCCTCTGTCATTAGACTGTTATGTCCAACCCGGTGAGCACATGGTCCATGGACCATTTCATTAAAAGCTATAATTACAGTGACGGATTCTTGTTGGATTTCCGTGGAATTCCGCGTTTTCTCCATGCTGTGCCGTTTTACCATTGGACGACGGACGCTTATACAATATCCGATTGGATACTTACTGAGTAAGGCACTGACGTCATATGCGAAACGCTGCTTGACTGTTTCATACGACATCTCTTCAAAAAAGATGTCCATTTCTGCAAAATTTTCTCTGAAAAAAAACAAAATTATTAGGCTGCCCACCGAAAAATGTGAATTTGTAAGTACATGTATGTTTATCTTATCTACATTTAACCTTGCCTTCTGACGTCACCAACACGTTGGAGATTGTCTAAAACCGGGTGTGAAAGGAACGGTAGTCCTGTAAATGCAAGTCTAGGTTATATTATTCTGCTTTTCTAAAATTACATGTATTCTGTAGCCATGCCTCATCCTCCCCAGCAGGGGTTTTTACCTCGTTTCTCCTATTATTCACTCGCACAACTTTGTGGAGGAACGAGACAAAAACACTGCTATGGGAGGATGATATATCCTATAAATACTTCTTTGAAGGATAAATCGGACTTAAAATTCCAGGGGAAGTTAGAATCCTGGTACACCTAACCGCTGTAGGCCTAGTCATGTGACGATATGCTGAAGCCAGGACGGCTCAGATACAATGTTAATCGTTGCCTTACATGTTGGTCAGCGGCCGGTGGGTGCATATGAGTTCTTGATACGCCGTTGACACTTACATGTAAAATGCATCAGACGGCTGAATCTGTTCCCTGTATTTATCCAACAATGCCATTAACTTCTCAAATCTTGGGACAATATTATCCAGTACTGATTTTGTATCTGTCTTGGAAAGGGTTAAATTCTCTAGCCGAATTTGTCCGTCAAACACGCATTGTGCCCAGTGATTTGGGCATGATACGTTCCAGCGCTCTAACAACCGTCTGGCACCTTCCTGTTTTTCTTTCACAAATTCACCAAAAAACGTTTTCTCAAACTCGCCAAGTTGTCCAGCCAACTTATCTTCAAATTCTTTGTAATTATCCTCAAGGCGAGAGAGGGTCAAAAACGATTTCTCCATGTATCGCCGAATGTCATGAATATGAGATGCAAAAAGTTGTTTCTTGGTGAGGCTCTCAACTCTGCTAATATTTAGAAACCAAGGACGAATCGTGATATCTTTCTGGTGCATACTGTCAACCCATTCGTTAAATTTGCTATCCGCGGCAGACGGGTCACTTGAATTGCGGTACAAGTCCATATCAGAAGTCATTGTAGCAACTCGCGAAACAATACTAGTATCCTCTCCGAAGGCCGTTATAACTTTCCACCTCTCTTTGGCGTATTCAGAGGGTTCACTGAATATGTTGTGCTGTAGATTCCTCCGAAACGTACCAAGATGAAGCATCTTATTTGAATACGATCTCCAGCTCGTTTCCAATTGATCATCTGATTTTCTTGAACGTAATAAATTCTTCAGTTGTTCCAAGTCAATGTTAGCATTATCTACGGCCTCGGAATAACTTTTCATAACTTTCGCCCTTTTAGTTGCTACTTTCTTTAAAGGTCGAGTCATGTAGATTTGGTCAGCATTGCCTGATGTCTCAGTGCTCAGAATTGGTGTACAATTTCCGTAATGGACAAAAATCTCCTCCAAAATCGTCCGTGAATAATTAAGATTGTACATTGTCACCTCGATTCGGGATTCAGCAGATGTTAAATAATCTTCATTTCCCCAAACTGCGTAACGGAGTGCCGACCACAAAGCATCGCTACCGGATGCAACATCAGGAAATTTCTCGAATAGTGGCAAATAAAAACTTCCATCATAATACATTTTTAAATCGGTGTAGTAGTTTTTAAGGTCTTCAAAAAACGCTTGGTAACGTTTTCCATCAGATGTCAATTGATCTCGAAGGTCAATCATTTTTGCCGCAAAATTGTCCCTAGAGACATGTTCAAAAGTGGCCGAAATGTTTAGAAATTCTTGTATTTTGCTAGAATATTCATCATAAATCTTCTTATCCGTGTTGATGCGATAATCCATGGCCTTCTGTCTAGCATCCTTTATTTTCTTTAGGTAATTCTTATCAAGGTTTTCTACGTCTTTGCCCGAAGCTGTCAGGAATGAAAAGTTGGAGTCGTAATTGGTAGAGTTGCATGGAGGTTCGCAGACGACGCATTCGACATTTGAATCATTTCCAGCTGGAAAGAAAATTACATTGTAGATTGCTAGAACTTGGTAACTGAGTTGGAAACTGATGAACCTTCTGGATATTACGCCTACTGTGAAGCCGTGAACTAAAACGTGGCAGCAAAACTATTCCATAAAACTATGTGCACGTACACAAAGTGACTGCGCGATCATAAGCCTAGTGTACATCACGCTTGCAACTGGAGACAACACTAGTCGCCATGGTGAGCTACTGGCGACTGGGAGGATCTACACAGAAAAATCAATCTCAGCTCGAGATAAAATGAGCTTAGCCTGCTATTTTGTCCCTAAAATGAGTTTCTTTGCTACTCGAACACAGAATGAGTACCAGTTTTCTAAGGCTTTACCAGTTTTCTTGCATCGACTGGAGATAGATGCAACTGGAGTCTCATTCTGAAGTGGAGACAAAGTCCAGGCCTGCTCATTTTGAGTTTTCGCAGTTCTCCAGTCGATGGGACAGGGCATCAGCTGGAGAAAATTGGAAACAATCCGAGGGGAACCAAAATCTGCTCATTAGGAGCTCGGTGGTGTGGTGGTTCTGGTGTCCGACTTGCGATCAGAGGGTCCTGGGTTCGAAACCCACTGGGTGTGAAACGTTTTTTTTTATATATGGAGACATCACTTGTTTATTCGATTCCAGACAACAGACAATCCGGTGGAGACAGCTGATAATCATTTTAACCAGTTGGAGACAATGTCATCTCAAGTGGAGACCCAGTTATGTCTATTCGAGTTGCAAAAGAAACTCATTTTAGGGACAAGAGTTGGAGATTCATTTTATCTCGAGATGAGGTGGTTTTTTTCTTTCTGTGTAGCTGGAACTGGAGGCGACTGATCAGTCGCCAGAAACGGTCGATGAACGCACCCTTGGCTGGAACTGAGATTTTGCCAATCGCCGCCAGTTGCACATGTTCAACTTGCTAGCCACTAGTCGCTGCGATGTACGCAGGCTTGCGACTCATCTGTGCCAGTTTTCTGAACGAAACCTAGTATCGTCGAGTCTCAACGCGTACGCCCCGGATACCTGAGTTGCTGCCAGTCGCAAGTGCGATGTAAGCGGTCAGGTCAAGATGACCGATTGGATCCTCCTAGTTTTACTGAGTTGCTGAATTTGCGATATGCGCGCAGCGCGTGCATCACCAGCGACTGATCAGGACCCATGTTCCCAAAGCCATCGTTAGGTTAACGATGTCGTTTAAACTGGGAAAATGCATAGCGTAACGACATCGTTAACCTTACGACGGCTTCGGGAACATGGGTCCAGATCAGTTACTTCCAGTCGCAAGTGCGATTTAGGACTACACCTAGCTTTAGCCGCAGCGGTAACCCGCGAAACCTTGCAATCAGGCTGTCTTCTAAAATGGTAAGGCGCAAGAAACGAGGAATAAACACACCTGTACAGTGAATTGGGTGGGATTTTATCGGCATCACGTGACGTAAAAGAGGCGATTCGATTGGTACACGTACAGTGGCAAGAGATCGCCGGCAAATTCCAACAATGTGCCGACAAGCGGTGCATACTGCTTGCGCATTCTTGCTGCGGCATAATCAAACAATTTTGATCCTTACGATTCCCACTGCGCCTTGCACGCAAGCACTAACGGCTTGCGGCCTCAGGTGCACACAGAGATTTCTTGGGCCTTGCCCCCTCTCGAGTCTACCTACCTCGATCAATCTCATTTGCGAAATCCCCAGCTGTGCACACGGGACGACCTACAAATGGCGACAGGGTTGTAAAATCAGAAACATCCATTAATTACACGATCGCATATACATGTACCTATAAAAAACCTGTGAAATAATAACAGACATAGGGAATACCTCAAAAGATATTGCAGATATTCTAGATATTGTCACATGGGTATTTGAATGCTGAGGCAGGCCTCACATGGGTGGTTTTGCAGACGGTTCAAAACCGTGCTGAACCTCAATGACACCGCCTATAGATACCGTGGGGGTGTTCGCCAATTATGACCGCCACCTCGTTTTTGAAACCGCGAGGTTTTAAAAATGTTTGAAATTTTCACGGTGGTTCTCAAAACCGGGAATCACTGACTTACTGCCTCGTTGCTACCTTTTTGTCACGTTTCACAACCATTCGGAACTGCTGAAAAAATGGCTGGCGTGCTCTTACCCCACAACACCGTCCTTGTAGCCACCTCACAATATCCCCGCACACCAGGTTTTAACTTGAAGAAAGTTGAGAGAAATTGCCCAGAGAAACTAATGCTTGGAAGTTGTTCTCTATGGCCCACTAGTATCAACCATGAAAACCGTTTAAAAATTCCAAAGCAAATTTTTAAAAAAATGAACATTTTGTTCCATTTCGCAAATTGACATCTTTAGATTTAAAAAAAACAATGCTATTTCATGATACTGATGGGACATTTCATGACCATCTGGATGAAATCTTTTATAGAGATCATTTCCCACTTATCTTTGACTTGTCGAGAAAAAAAAAAAATCAGCTTTTTTGAAAATTAAGGTTTTTTTAGAGACCGTTCTTTTTTAAGAAAAAAAATTGTCAAGTTAAGTGTGGTTAGTCCAAGACTAGTAGGAAAGGATCACCAATTAGAATTGCGCCTGAAGCTTTTTAAGCATGATTAGCTGCATTAAACTCTCTAATTTCCTGTTTCAATCTTTGTCCATAGTCTGGATGTTTGCTGTCTTTGACGAGATGGCATTTCCAGTAAGTCGCCAATGAGGTAGGAACCGCCTCGAATGCTTGCTCAGTATGCGCCCTAGCCCACAATTGTGTTCAAGTTAAAATCTTGGAGGAATTATGCTCCTCCAAGTTAATATGATTGCAAGATGGTGAATGACCAAGTGTAGGCCTACTTTGTAGTTGCTGAGCATCCTGTTTTGTAGTAGGCATCCTCGAACAAAGCAATCTTTGCAATGATGAGGCAAACTAGACTGAGGGACATCCAGCTGAACCATTTGCAGAAGCTCTTTGCATCTAACGATGTTACTGCATGCTTTGGGAAGCGTTTGGGAGAAAATTGGCAGGAGAAGATAGGTTTGTTCGAGGATGCCTAGTACAAAACAGGATGTTCAACAACTACAAAAGTGCACTTGGTCATTCACCATCTTGCATCATGTTGCCTTGAACACAATTGTGGCCTACGGCGAGATACTCAGCATGCATTCGAGGCGGTTCCTGCCTCATTGGCGACTTACTGGAAATGCCATCTCGTCAAAGACAGCAAACATCCATACTAAGGACAAAGATTGAAACAGACAATTGGAGAGTTTATTGCAGCTAATCAAGCTTAAAAAGTTCCAGGTGCAATTCTAATTGGTGATCCTTTCCTACTAGTCTTGGACCAACCACATTTAACGTGATTTTTTTTCCCTAAAAAACGGTCCCTAAAAAATGCTGATTTTCCAAAAAAGATTTTTCGAGGAAAAAAAATTCGGCAAGTCAAAGACAAGTGGGAAATGCTCTCTATAAAAAATTTCATCCAGATGGTCATGAAATGTCCAATGAATATCATGAAATTGCATTGTTTTTTTTTTAATCCAAAGACGTCAATTTGTGAAATTGAACAAAATGTTGATTTTTTCAAAAAATTGCTTTAGAATTTTTAAACGGTTTTCGTGGTTGATACTAAGTGGCCCATAGAGAACAACTTCCAAGCATTAGTTTCTCTGGGCAATTTTTCTCAACTTTCTTCAAGTTAAACCCTGGTGTGCCCGCATATGGACTGTACATGACCGTGTTAACACCGTACATCACCTTTCTAACACCACGTTTGGCCGCAGTTGTACCGCATGTCCACCTTGTTGTCAACCGTATCACCACTTATTCACACTGTGTTTTCACCTACCTATCACAGGTTTGTTCCAAACCAAACCGCCGTGATTTTGGGCGGTTTAGCGCGGTTTTCAACCGTGTTGGAGCGCTGTCAAAACCGCACCGTCTGAGGCCCGCTTTAATCTGTTGCATTACTAATGCTACTATCTGTTTGGTAGTGATGTCATTCGCAGTGATCTTTGTGGCTTTAAGAAGCGCCACCATTAACCAAAACCTCATTACACTTTTTTGAATGTGTCATGCTGGTTCACCCTTGCAGAAAAAGCCCCAGTAGCACGTCATGACATGTGACTACTTGGAACCTGTCCTTAACTGATACTTTTATGATTTCTTCCATAAATACATCAAGTTACAAAGATTTTACACTTAATGGGCCTGTTCTTGACAGCGTGGAGCTTTGAAACGGTCAGGTCAGGTAAAATGTTTCAACATATCACTGAAACGATTCTCACAAGCACGTATTGGAGTGGTATTGCACTGCATCTACGCGGTTGTTTTTGAGTATAAATAAAGTGGAAATTGAATAGAATCTTCTAGTAGAATTGGTACAATTTGTGAATAAAGGATTTTGGTATTTGAAATAAAGAAAACCTCTCCGCACACTAGATATGAGTAAGATTACATATAACTGAAAAATTTGAAATCGACCGGTTTGACCGTTTACTCAGATTTGTGAACACAATGGGTGAGGTCAAATATTTAGTAAAATTGGATTGAGTTATTGTTGAGTTCACTTGCAGTTAACCCGAGGTCATAATCCCGAAATAATCTTAGTTCAGGTTATCCCTGGAAAAACCAAACTGACTCCCAGGTAACTCCAGAATGTAGTTTCCCTGCCATGAATACACTTACGGAGCTATGTACAGAGATAGCACACCACACTACAGTACCCCGTAGGCATATCAAAAGCAACCAAAGAGGGCTGTAGGGAGATGACAAGAGCAAGATGATGGTCTGCTGAGAAGAATATTTGATAAGTTTCATCCACCTGATGACAGACAAACTCAGAATGCTTGCATTTTCTCAACATGTAGTCCTTTTTCATAAACCACCTTCCTCACCTCTCCATCCAGGAATGAAACATCAGAGAATCCTCAAATTAGGCCATCAGTAAGTCTTAAGCAGTGACAAAATCCTTGTATATCTGCTCACTGCTGGATGGAAGCCTTCTGACAGAAATTCCAGCCTTTGGTCATGTTGGTGGGGCCAAAGCTCGAATAAAAAGCCTAGAAAATGGCTAATATATGATTTGAAGCGGGAAGAAATCTCAACTCAAAACTTGACCTCAGGCTGGAGTTAACCTCTAGAGGTTAACTCAACTCTAGTACATTTTGTAACGCATAAGGGAAACAAAATTGCTGCTTGTTCAGGTTAACTCGCCTCCAGAGACAAGTCAGAGTAAAATTTTCATGATTATCCACAGGGTAACCTAACTCCCGTGCAGCGGTCAATGGAAATACGATAGAAGTAACTCTTGAGTTATCTTTTCGGGTTTACTCAAAATGAACTAAATATTTGACCTCACCCAATGACGGCTTCTTTTTCAATAATACATTTAAGCAAAAATTCATAAGCGAGCGAAAAATGTACAACTAAAACTCATCAAAAACACCAACTTTATACATCCAATTATGTGCTTAATCTCCAACCGATTGAGACAATCTTGGTGTCATTCTGTCGGGCGTGATGTCCCCTTTCCGAAAAGATTGATGAATCAAACACATATAGTAAATATTACTCTGTAGACGAGACGATTCAACACCTATTTTGTCCCAGTCCACACCGCCGCGACGAATGGTGGTCTCGGGCAAACCTATCCCGCTAGACGGCGCCACTAGAAATTGTAAACATCAGCGATCACTGCGCTGCCACTGTCGCTGTCAATCATCCTGGTCACCGTGGCTTGGGCGGAAGTAGCCATGTATAGTAAGTACAATCTATCGGCACTGGGTGATTTTACTGCTGTCATTTCAACGTTTAATCTAAAGACGCAAGTTTATAAGTCATATCCAACACTCTAAACCGTTACCAAGATTTTTATTACAGCTGATTTCCGAGAAACGATTCCAGCCAATGGGAACACAGTAGGCGGAGTTTGTAAAGAAAACACGTGGATTTGCGGCGGGCTTTATGCAAATAAGGGAAAGCGCCACCTGTCGCTAACATTAAGTACTGTGTACCCGTGGGGACCATTCGTCGCGAGTGCTTGGGACCCATGAAACATTGGTTACTTCAGGGCCATCTGTCAACATAATTTGGGACTTAGCTCAAGATTTTAGGATTGGAAATGAGAGAGCACGTCTCAAGCTTCCGTTTGGTGGCGAGTTCAACGAAATTCGATGGATATTACGCACTTTACAGAGCTGAGAAAAGGAGGATTTTTCGTGAAATTTTAGTTGTGCATTTTTCGCTCGCTTATGAATTTTTGATTTAAGTAACCTACCGTCATCCTTCCATCGCGATGACTTTCTGCATCCGTGCTTTGCTACGTATTTTCTTGCCTCACAGTCTTCACGACAAACCATGTCTGTGTATTTGTCCAAGTACTTCAACTCCATACCCTCAGTGCATTTGGTCGCTTTAGTGTTGATCCGTATCATCTAGTCAGAAAAAAAGGTCAGTTTGATTATTTCATCAGAAATCATAATGCATGAGAGCTGCCATGTTGCGAATCGAACAGACTGCAGCTGTTCGCATCAAAGCAGTTGCAGTTCTTTATACACAGTCAGGCAACGTAGGCCTACTCATTGTGCATACCGGTACATCGACACGTCTAACGTAAACTGGATGGACGAAATGGCGATTCATCACACTCATGTTCCAACTTTCATTCACATACCGTACCGTTTGACGTTTCAGGGAAACGAAAGTGTACGTCCCTGGTCCGATTCCTTCTCCTTTGGGCACAATCATTGGAACATCGTCAGGGTCCAAAAAGACCAATTTGAATCCTTTTGATGGGTGGGATCCGGGTGAATATTCGTAGCCTTCGACGTTCAGCAGCAAGTGTAGACCTTCCGCTGAGCCTAGAATAACACAGTCAAAAGCATTATCAGGGAATGCAGGGGTAGGCCGATTTTACATGCGTACCTTAAGTTATCACCACTGTGCATGTGGCGGGAGTGTCCGAATTTGGACGCCATCTGCAAGTTGGCAACGTCACTCGCGTTTATTTTGGGCGCTTCATCAATGATATATTCAAGCGAGGTGGATTTTAGCTGTAGTTTCTCTTGCCTCGCGCCGCATGTTGCTCGATGCTGATTGGAACTATGGAGACAAAAATAGAATAATCCCCACAATACCTGCCGCAGTTTGCTGTGGTAGTTCGCGTTCATTTCCACTCGAGTTTGTTAATAGTCCTTCGAATTTGTAACACAGACCATGATCTGTGATTATCGGTGTGAAGTCCTTGAACGTGCACTCGCGTATTCCAAAACGACATCTGGAAAAATTAGTTCACCACATTTTATTGATATTCAATAAAGAACTTCTCATGGAATGAAAATAATCGAGATAAATCAGTGGTGAATTTTAAGGTGCCCAAACATGCCACGCACATATTTTTATCCGCATTACAAAATTTTGAACATTATTACATTTTTTCTATGATTTTCACCCGGGTGGAAAACATTTATATCCGGGTGGAAAACATTTACACCCGGGTGAAAACATGTTTTCCACCCGGGTGGAAATGTTTTCCACCCGGGTGAAAATTGGAGGAAAAAATACAATAATGTTCAGAATTTTGTAATGTGGATAAAAATATATAAATGGCATGTAGAATTTATCATGTATATGGCACCGTAGAATTTATCATGTATATGAAATAATGAAAATGATGTAAATGAAATAATTGTGATGAATTCCTAATCATGATAAATCGGCAACCCCATTTTCTTCACCAGTATTTTTTTTTTTCATTTGACAAGTTTAATTTTTATTGTCTTTATTTCCCTTACCCAGCAATCATTTCTTCAGCTCTATGTCCCAGCTGCCTCAGCAGCTCATCCCATGTTTGTCCTAAGAACTTGTCATAGCTTTCTTTGGATACCGTTTTCAGTCCAATCTCGGTATCTGAAGGTTCATCCTTCAGGAACTCGTCAAGTGTTGGTTTTGAATCGGCGATGTTGAAGAATTTCGTGATATATGTAATATATGTACTTGCATTATTGTCAACTGCGGCAGTGAATCTAAAAAACAGAGTTATTGAGCATTATCACCACATAACTGCCTAGTGGTAGATAAAAACGAAAAGTCTGAAGACATTCCATTCGCTCTACTGTGAACTGTATATTTTGTGAGCCTGACTTAGTAGGAGACTCTGAATTTTGCGCGGAATTTCTTAATGCACATTACAAAACATAAAGTAATTGATATTCAGCTCTGAGGATTACATGTACATACTTGAACTGGTTCTGGTTACAAATTGCAACAGACGGAAACGTCAAATTTTTACTGAGTATGACCTCAACGTTGACAGTGATGGGCTCCGTCAGGAAGTATCCGACTCGCTCCTGTACCTGGTAGACAAGACACCCGCTGGCAGCGAGGATGACGATGGCCCATAATGTTCTGTGATAAGATACATATAGAAAATAACTAGCAGCAAATGACCCATAATTCAGTAGTTCAAGTTTGAGAACATTTTATGTAAAACACTTCTACATGATCTGTTTACGAGCCCCCAAATTATGCTGACAATCCAGAGAACTACCAAACTAAACGTGCGAGTTGGAAAACTTCAGAAGAAACGGAAAACGTAACGTATCTCTGTCGGCCTATGAGGCGCCATCAGTACAGGTCACAATTGACATCCCTACAGCTTCGCGTAAGTTACTCGCAAGTTACACGTAACTTACGAGTAACTCACGGCTTCGTTTTCGCGTAACTCACTGCATAACTCGCCAAAATCGCGTAACTCGCCTCGTAAATCACTGCGTAGCTAGCGAAATTCGCTTAACTCACCGCGTAACTCACCTCGTAAGTTATGCGTAACATAGCTCGTGAGTTGTTGCGTAAGTTACGCGTAACTTACGCGAATTTAGGGATGTCAATTGTGACGTGTACTATGTCATGGATTTGACGAATTCCATTGTTTGCAAACCAAGAGTTTTGCTGTAATCATGGTATCGCAAACCATGCTTTTGCGGATTGGCCATGGTTTGCAAAATTAACCATGATTTTTGCAATGTTCATTATTTACAATCCATGACGAGTTTAATTCATGGTTTGAAAACCAAGAATTTTGCCGATTTTCATGATTTGCAAAGCATGAGTTTGCACGAACTTCATGGTTTGAAATAATTTTGTTATGGTTTGACAGTAACGTATGTTTTCAGAACCATGAATTTAAAGTTTCACGGGAATGAAATCATATGTTTTAGTCTAATTGCTGGTTTGAAAAATAATTTCATGGTTTTGTTTATATTTTATTTTTTTAAATACGTACATTTATGGTTTGAAACAATGATATTATTTCAAATAATTTTGGGAAACAATTAAATTCCCACATGGTGCCTCATATTGGCCTTATTAGATTTACTATAGCCTAAGTTGTTTCGCATGATTCTGAATGGGAAAACAAATAACGGGACTCAAAACGAGCTAATAAAAAATCAAACAAAAAACGCATTTTTAAGAGTGGGCCGATCTGAGAGCCGGAGGTTGCTATATGCAACGCTTGACAGTTTGGAGGCAAAGGATTGAAGAGCGTATCATGATTTAAGGTTGTAAAAAACATGAAAAATTGAACGAGAGCACTAGTTTGTCCCGGGGTTTTGTCGTGATAATATCTTACACATCATGTCATGTAGTTAACTCTTCTTTATCACAAATTACTCATTCTTAGACAATTTAGCATTTATCATGCATTATAAGTTGCATCCTTATATCCAACAAATGAAATGGTCCATGGACCATGTGCTCACCTGGGTGAAAGTAAAACAAATGACAAATTTTAAATCGAAATGTTCCAGGGGCCTTGAGTTCCAGGGTCATACGAATAGATGATTACACCAAGTCAGAATAGGGCCAAATAGCCACAAAACGTGCCAACAAAATGGCAAACTTGACCTCTGTGACCCGGAAAAGTAGGTCAAATCAAAACCCCTTTACATATGTCATGTATCCTCATTAGATGCGCCTGTGATAAAAATTTGGAGACAATCCAGTGAACAGTTCAGGAGTTACTGGACTTTCAGCTTTGGTTTTGGCCACCTGGTGGCCAACCCAAGAATCGAATCGGACAGAAACTTGGCGTCATAGGTCATCTGACATAGGGGGTGTATATGTACCAAGTTTCAGGTCAACAGCACGTGTTGTTACGAAATGTGCCACCAAAAGGCAAAATTTTGAACTTTGACCTCTGTGACCTTGAAAAGTAGGTCAAATCAAAAACCCGTTATATATGTAATGTACCCTCAGTAGATACACCTATGACAAAAATTTGGAGGTGATCCAATCATTAGTTCAAGAGTTATTGCACTTTTCGTGTTTTTGGTTTCTGCCACCTGGTGGCCAAGCTATGAGTCGAATCGGACAGAAACTTGGTGTCGTAGGTCATCTGACATAGGGGTATATATGTACCAAGTTTCAGGTCAATAGCACCTACGGTTACGAAATGTGCCACCAAAGGGCATCCTGGAACTCCACGTGTATTGGCTACGTCATAAAGACTACGCCACTACCCCTACTGGAAGCTTTCGCATGAATTTCTATATTTGACCCATATCGGGAAATCAATGTACCAATCAGAGCCCTCCTGAGATTTGCCCGTTAACCTCGCCTTCAGGTTTTGGCATGATACCAACTAAACTCTTCAGTAGGACAATCTACTTGCGTATCAACTGGGAACGAGGTAACAGAAAAAAACATGGCGAATGCTACAGAATGACAGCGAGCGAATCGCGATTCCAAGGCCTAATTTTCTGGATTCAGAGCTTTAATCCGCTGCAACGACAGCAAGGAATACTTTTATTGATGGAAACAATGTACTCGTGTGTACAAAAATGGGAAGCAGCAAGTGAATTGTACCAGTCGGCGCTAATTGTCAGCCCACGTGTACTTGCCACATCCGCGAATTTTATTAGCTCTTCCATCGATCAGTCGTGCGGGGGATTTCCTGGTATAGGGGATTTCTTTCAATTAATAGTTAGAAATAAGGATAAATAGCAGTTCCTAAATGATAAGAAAGTCAATAAACACTATACAATGACATATCTATTTGAAATAAACAGACTAAATGTGATAATACCAAATCCATAATTGAACGGAGGGGTGGTAACAGAACAGCCTGTGAAATACAGATGACGAATGCGAAAGATGCCAAGGGTTTGTGCGAGCGTAGTCGGAGGGCGGAGCGATGTCACAACCCTTGGTAGCCAAGATGCTAAAGGGCAAAATTTTTAAAATTTGACCTCTGTGACCTTGAAAAGTAGGTCAAATCGAAAACCCGTTATATATGTAATGTACCCTCATTAGATACACCTATGATAAAAATTTGGAGGTGATCAAGTCATTAGTTCATGAGTTATAGCACTTTCGTGTTTTTGGTTTCCACCACCTGGTGGCCAAGCTAAGAGTCGAATCGGACCGAAACTTGGTGTCGTAGGTCATCTGACCTAGGGGTATATATATGTACCAAGTTTCGGATCAATAGCTCCAGCAGTTACAAAACGTGCCGTGCTAACCGACAACGACGACGGACACCGCACCATCGTAATAGCTCACCCCGATGAGCTAAAAACCGATTCAATTCATCATTACCATGGATTTAAAGCGAATGGCTTGCGGGGTTTGTTGTGGCGCCATGACAGTTGGTCATCGATATCAAGCATCATTTTGAGAAAAAGGCAAAAGAAGGATTTTAGTTTAATGGGAAATGCATTAGACAGCCAAACTTCGGAGGCGTATTCTGCTAAATCTGCCGCTTCAAAATCAATGGGAATAGTACAAAATGTACATCTTGACCTACTGAATTTGAAAACGTCGTTAACCCATTTCAACAAATTTTTAATTGAACCACGTCCCCAGTGTTTACATTCGCATATTTGCACAGGTGTTGCATATGGCCGGCGCACAGCTTTGCCTGGAGGCTAGATTCACTCTCTATGGAAGGTACCACCAAAAATGTAAACAAACCCCGCGAGCCATTCGCTTTAAAAGGTCGATGTTCTTATTGACCAGGACTCTACACGTAATCGATTCGATCAAATGCACTGCCGTCCACAACTTACCTCCTCAGAGGGCCCGAGTTCCGCATCGTCACGAACCGCACGCCATGGAAAGTGGTGTCCTGGCTGAAAGTGAGCCAGACATTTCTGACATCTTCCGAGGGAGAGTCCGCCTTCACATCTTCAGTATTCATAGCTACACTAGTAATAAAAAGAACGCCCGAAAACCAACTTTTTTGGCTGTCCATTTACCATTTCAAATTGGCTATGTACTAGCTGAGCTAGATGGAAGCCACGCTCCATTTCATAAAGGGGCTGTTTCACTTCGAATTCAAGATTGCGATTTGTGATCTGGGGGAAAACTGAAAGAGCTATGATCTTGCAATTTGGAGGGATAATTCTGTGTTTCAGACCAATTTGAATGGTACAACAATCAATAACATTTGAAGTAATTTTTTAAGAAATTTGAAGTAATTTAAGACATTTGAAGTAATTTTGAAGTAATAACATTTGAAGTATTTTTTCCTCCCCTCCCCCCCCCCCTTTGCTCTATTCCTCCTCGCCCTATTCTTCTCATTGCTCAGTGATTTGCATTATCCATTCTGGTTTTTTCCTACAAATCTGGAAGTTGACTTCCTTTTATATCTTTTTTACTTTGTGTTGACCTTCGTGCATCTTTTCGCTTTGTGCTTGTTATGTATTACACATGTCATATTTATTAAACCCTTTTCTTTCAGCTAAATCAGTTTCTCCTTAATTACATCCACTCCCTTTATTACGTCCAGCAACCATCCGTGGGGCTTGGACACTTTTCTTTCCTTAATTACATCCACTCTCTTAATTAGGTCCAGCAACCATTTGTGGTGCTTGGACACTATTCTTTCCTTAATTGCTCACTCATCCTGTCTACACAGGTGTTAGTTCTACATTTGGGTTTCAGCTCAGTCTTTTCTAGAGTTTCAGATTGTAAAGTTCCACTTGAAAAAGACACCGGTTGGGGTCGAAAATTCGTGAATTCTGGAGATTGACTTCTTGCTTAATATCATTTTGTGTGTCAATTTTGTGCTATTCTGTATTCTTGGTTTTAAAACAAAAGGATTTAAAACTCTTCGTATACAAAGAAATAATTAATTGTTTTACATGATATTTGGCATATGGATTTGGGTGGCACTCATTTCCATGGTAAGATAAAAGAAACAAGAGAAAAATGTCACGAAAGGTAGGCCTACAATGTTCCAGCATTCATGCCAAAGAATTGCTGCCGTTGTTGTCACAGCTATTGTATGAACTGTCTTACATCAGGCCAGCACCTAGCCAGCACCACAACTCCATAGGCATTGAGAATTAGAGTTACATAACTTGCCTTTCCTTGCAGAGCAGTAAGGGGAAGTTGATGACCATTCAAAAGAATGTTTTGTTAGAAAGATTACCTCATTGAATCAGTTTGTAGTGCTTCCTATGCAAAAAACACCACCCCGTTCAGATGAATGGTTGAACCTAAGTTCCCACAAAAGTCATCCAGTCCGGTTATGTCACTGTTATGACTTTATTGACAATGGTAGTCAACAATAGGCCTAAGGGTCTTCAGAGTGTTCATGTTCTTCCAAATGAGTGATATCAAACTTTTGTGACTTTTTTGGTACTTTCATTGAATACAACTGGATTATTTTGCAGGAAGGTGACACATGGCTCATTCGCGAACCTATAATCCAAGTTTTTTTAGAAATATTTTGGTTCTAATATGAAACTTCAAGGCTTCAAATACCCATTGTCTTAAAAAATTACTTCAAATGTTATTGATTGTTGTACCATTTAAATTGGCCTGAAACACAGAATTATCCCCCCAAATTGCAAGATCATAGCTCTTTCAGTTTTCCCACAGATCACAAATCGCAATCTTGAATTCAAAGTGAAACAGCCCCTTTGAGTATTGTATGTTTGCAGTGATGTTGTTTCCCTGAACGACAAAACATTAGTAATTGCGTCAAACGACCAAACTCTGGTAAATGTAATTAAAATTCCATCCCGCTAATCTGAGTACTCTATCAAATGTTTGCAAAAATGTCGTTTCCCAACAGGCCAACACACAAAAACTAAAATCTAACTAGCAACAAGAGGCCTAACTCAAGGAAGCACAATTCACGTTCTACAGAGTAAATAAAAAAGATACTTCAGCAATTTACTCATCAAACACAAAATTCGAACAGTTTCAGTAAATATCATCATTAAATTGATATTCTAATTGGTTCTAAGTGGTGACCAAGCCTGATGTAAAATTTCATCCTCATCTCTGCAACTTACCGTGGCTGGAAAGTGCCATATTTAATATTTTTTTTCTAAATTTTTGTTTTTTTTTCTGAATTATAATTTTTTATTCTAAATTCAATTTTTTCAACTTCCGCAGCATGGCGAAAAATATTTTCGCCACGCCCATAATTTTTTCCACCGTGTGGCGAAAATTATTTCCACCAGACCCATAATTATTTCCACCACGTGGCGAAAATTATTTTCGCCGGGCCCATACTTATTTCCACCATGCCCATAATTATTTCCACTGCGTGTCGAAAATTATTTATGCCATACCCATATTTTTACCACCGCGTGGCGAAAATTATATTCGCCGCGCCCATAATTATTTCCACCGCGTGTAGAAAATCATTTCCGATCTTTTTCCTTCAAAGCTTGAATGTAATCTGTGGTTCGTTGGGGGTTACAGTGGGGCCCAAGGCGGGCATGATAGACCATTGCAGTGGAACTTGCAGTTGAGCCCGTTATGCAGCGTGAACACTGGGCAACATTTTTGCAACATAGAGTACACCCGTCAGCATTAATTTATCTACACCCCATTTTTTTTTAAATATCTTGTGAACAAATTGACCAAATTTGATCGGGTTTGTGTTATATGAAATTGCCATGCCTTGGTCACATTATTCTAACGGTTTTGAGTAACTGCTTTTACGCCAACATTATGTAATCAGCTGTCCAAAAAAGGCTACAATATCAACATTTTTTATTGTGTGCGAAAATCTCCATAACATCAAAAGTGCTGAATACATTTACCAAGAACGTCCACAATAGTGTTTAACAAATGGTTATCTTTATCCCCCGATGTTTTTAAAAAATTCAGTTCAGAATAAAAAAGTTGACTTTTACAGCCATTTTTTGACAGCTGATTACATAATGTTGTCGTAAAGGCAGTCACTCAAAACCGTTAGAAATATTTTGAAATTTCATATAACACAAACCCGATCAAATTTGGTCAATTTGTTCACAAGATATTCCCAAAAATGCGGTGTAGATAAAGGGGCTGTATACTTAAGGTTGTATTGTACCAAATAAATTTTTGATTATTTATAATAAAGTGACAAAACCCATTTTCACAGAGTGATTAATTAAGAGGTTAAACTAGATTATAAGAATGAAAAATTGGCAAATTTCCCGTTATTTCAACTGAAACAAAAGACCTTTGCAAAATGTCATTAAAGTAGTAGAAATACACAAGTCCTTAAAATGCCGTTTACAACACATGTTAAATACATTGTATACTTTGTATTTATAAGGTTACGTTTATTCATAACCTTTGTCTTTCATGAAAATAATGACAAATAACACCAATATCCTCTGAACTGTGGCAATTTGTTTAAACTCTGGCAGTGGGGACATCATAGAACAGCATTTCATGGCCATGGCTTGTTAAGCAGACGCAGTCAGGTGTGAGGCATACTATAGTTGAAGACAACCTTACTACAACAAGGGCAAAATGTCAGTCCTGTGCAACAGACACCATAAAGTGAACACAATGATTAAACCACAGACACAGTATTTAAATACCAGTTGACTGAGCACAACTTTGAATTTGCTATACCTCATGGAAAGTAAACCAAGTTACCCTAACCTCATTAGGTACATGTAACTTCGACATGGGTTATTTACCACTGACTTGTGTATGTTTTCAAGCTTGGTATGTTGCCCTTGTTGACTGTCCTTGACAAGCCATAGCCACGAAAGGCCGTTCTATGATGTCCCTCCACTGCTAGAGTTTGAACAAACTGCCAAAGTCGACAGGATATTGGTGTTATTTGTCATTATTTTCATGAAAGGCGAAGGTTATAAATAAATGTAACCTTATAAATACAAAGTATACAATGTATTTAACATGTGTTGTAAACAGCATTTTAAGGCCTTGTGTATTTCAACTACTTTAATGACATTTTGCAAAGGTCTTTTGTTTCAGTTGAAATAACGGGAAATTTGCCAATTTTTCATTCTTATAATCTAGTTTAACCTCTTAACTAATCACCCTGTGAAAATAGGTTTTACCACTTTATTATAAATAATCAAAAATTTATTTGGTACAATTCAACCTTAAGTATACAGCCCCTTTATGCTGAACAACACGATCTTTGGACCAGCTGCATGTACACGCTGGCTGACAAATAAAAACATTTCAACAACAAATTGTTTAAAACTCCTTTTCAAGTACACACCGGACAACATTTGTTCAAGGTGGTGATGTAACTCTGAATGTTGGAAAACATGCTGCAGAAATGTTGCAACTATACAATCTTTAGGAACACTTCCGGGAGCCGGTCATGTCTTTATTGGCACACCATAACCCAATGTCCAAACAGCAAGCACAAACCGCCCCCAAAAGGAAAACACTACCGACGGGCATCTTGACCAAAGGACGTTCACCTGACATTCTCCTCCGATCCTGCTTTTGGGAAGATACCCTTTCAAATTTCGGATATTCTTCAAATTGTACACGGATGAGTATTTTAAAACTTCATAAAATAATGTTGGAAATTTCAAAAAGATTTAAAATCGGGATGAAATGGCCAGGGCCATTGTGCTCACCTCTGTCATAAGTGTCCGTGGTTAAGTGTGAAACTGTGACTCTCATGGTGAATGTTGAAGGATCAGGATAGATAAGATAAAGCTGAACACACCAAGTACATTCCTGTCTAGGTCACAGATGTCAAAAATTCTATTTTTCAAGATGGCCACCTGGTGGCCACACGTGACGTTCGTTGGGACTGAAATTTTAGCAGGAATGTACAGGATACTTGCATAGATATTTAGGCAACATTGAAACATCGTAACATTTACTACCGGTGAGACATGGCCAAAGTCAATTTTTCAAGATGGCCGCCTGGCAGCCATCTTGAAATCCAATTGAACCGAAATTTGGCATATAAGTAGACAGTACCAAGACACATATTTAGGCACGGTTAAAGCATCCTAGCTACCACTATTTATGAGGTGTAGGTCGAAGTCCATTTTTCAAGATGGCTCCCTGGCGGCCATATTTGACGTCGAATCTGACTGAAATTCACCATATATTTATATGGTACCTAGATACATAGTTTGACAAGGTTAAAACATCCTACCTACTCCTATTTATAAAATGTGGGTCAAAGTCCATTTTTCAAGATGGCTTCCTGGCGGCCATATTTGAAGTCCGATCGGGTTGAAATTTGGTGCACTTGTGCAGGGTGCCTAGATATATCTTCACACCAAATCACAACATTCTATGTCAAATAGCCATGAAATGTGCCACCAAACAGTGAATTTTGAACTTTGACCTCTGTGACCTTGAAAAGTAGGTCAAATCAAAAACCCGGGATTTATGTGATGTAGTCTCATCAGAGGACCCACCATAAAAGTTTCGTGGTTCTAGCTAACAGCGTTCAGGAGATACGGCCAAAAGAAGGTTTTCACAAAGCGCCACCTACAGGCCAGAGTGTACAAGCAGCGGCGCTAAGTTTCGGTCCAGAGATAGTTTTTACCATAGGGTACCTGTACACCAAATTTCAAGTTTGTAACCCAAGCGGTTTAGAAACGTGCCACCCCTGTTAACGACGACGACGGACGACGACGACGGACGACGACGGACGACACACCATGAGAGAAGCTCACCTCACAGAGGTGAGCTAAAAATGGGTGATGCACGTAATAGGCTTACCTTACCTTCCAGCTGCAAATCCAGAATGTGAGCCGTCGCTCGCTCCACAGCTACGTGAAGTGGTGCAAAATTAGCAATAACTGAAGAATTGCTTGTTCCATATGTGTGCTCAGTTCTGTCTACTCCTGACACAAAAGTTGAAGTTTCCCTAGCACACTTCAAAAAGTTGTCCCAACCCAAACTTCAGCTACATGGTAGATTGTACAGTCTTTGACAAACGTTTATCTCCAGCTGATACCTTGAATATTTGAAATACTGCTGGGCCAATTTTAACACGGCTTATTTATTTATTTTATTTATTGAAATATTACAGTGGACGCCGCACCCAAAGGTATTATGGCTGTCCACTATGACATTTTTACATTTGGCGGACATTGAAACGACCAGAGTTGCATGGTCTTACAATACTTGAGCATGCTGTGATTACACAGTACAGACAAACAGGTAGTTAAAAACAACAAGAATATGAACAAGGAAGTAGATCTTGTTGGTCATATTTCTGCATCAAAGTATTGGATATTGGGAAATATGTAACTAAGTAATAGCTCATCAGAAAAAAAACTAAAAACCAACATTTTCATTACCGGTATGTAATATTTTGTGACTTTTGTTGCAGCTTTGATAGACTAGAACCTTCTAACGGCTTTGAGATTTGTTTAATCAAAATCTGTTGAGTGGTTGCAGAGATATTTGAGATTATCAAAATGTCGATCATTTGAAAATTTTCAATTTTTCACAACATTTTGATATCAGTTGAGTAGACAGAGCTCACCTAAAAACATAGAAGTATGAAGTTTTGGAACTTTTAGCGTATACTGGTGATAAGTTGAGCATGCTTTTCAAAATATCACCATTTTGATATTTTGAAAAGTATGCAATACATGTACTTCTGCCCAAATAACGCAAAAGTTCCAAAATTTTGTAAACCCGCATTCCGAGGGTAGCTTTATCTAATGGTATCGAAATTTCCTGAAAAGCAGGAAAATCTCAAATTATCAAACTTTTGATATTCTCAAATATCTCAGCAAAAGCAACCACTCAACATATTTTGATGAAACAAAGCCCAAAATCCTTAGAAAGTTCCAGTCTATCAAAACTGCAACAAAAGTCATAAAAAAATTACATGCAGTTTATAAAAACATTGATTTTTGTTGTTTTTTTCTGGTGAGCTATTACATAATTATGATATTTTCAAATATCCAAAATTTTGATGTAGAAATAGGACCAAAAAGATATACTTTCATGTGGCACAAACCCTGTTAAAACTGGCCCAGCAGTATTTGGAATATTCACGCTATCAGATGGAGATAAACTTTTGTCAAAGACTGTACATTTGAGATGTTGGAGAATATCTTTGTATACACAGCTGGAATTCGGGCAGGTAACCTCAACAAGATCTAATCCGGAAGAACTATGTTTGCCAAAGTGTCGTTCGGACGGCCTCATCCCCTCCCCTGAGAATTGGAAGTAGCAGATACAATCGAGCGGCAAAACTTGCCTCAGGACCTTGAAAACCTGTTGAGCAAGATACTTTCCCTTAATACCAGAGGGACACCTTACACTGCTGAAGGTTTCAAATTAGAGGCGGCAAGCAAGCAGGTCCAGCGCCTCGTCCCAAATATTCCCACTGCTAAGGATAGGGGGACTGCTTGTGCTTCACATGACAAAGGTATTGCCTTGTCATGTGAAGCAAAAGCAGTCACCCTCATCTTTATTAAATGATGATGAGGCAACGGCTCTTCGAGGCAGCAGGGGTTAAAGCGAATGGGGCTCTCCAGAATATAGTTCAACCTCTCGATAATAGGGGACTCTACTGTACTATAAGTTTTACTGTCCACTTCCTGTTCAGTGAGTTTCATTGTTTATCTGTTCTTTGGGGAGTTTGACCTTGACCTCTGACCTTGACCTTGACCTACGATCATCAGTGTCATTGCATAATCGAAATTGGCATCCTACTAACCTAAATATGGGTGTTATCAAACCTCTACTGCTACCACAGACAGAGACATTTCAAATTATCAAGTTTGACCTTGACCTGATCGTCAAGATCATAGCATAATTGAAATGGGCATCCCCAATAACCTAAGTATGGGTGATAGCATGTCTCTACCTCAACCACGGGCAGAGATATTTCAATTATGAAGTTTGAAAATATCAAAATCTCATGATATCTCAATCAAACGGACACATGAGGCTGAGAATTTTAACACAGTGAGTCCTGTTCTTGGATAAGCAGGCATGAATTAAGACTTGTTTCATCTTGATCAGTTGACAATGCGGCAAGTTATCTCAAAATATCAAATTTTGTGATATCGAACGTCGATATCACCATGACCCCAACATCTCAGATCAAAAATAATCAGCTCATTCGATTCCTATGGTATAAAAACCTATGGATAGAACTTGTTTCTATTGCTCTTGGTGGTTATAGGAGCCGATTTGTGCCATCAGATAAAAGTGTGGTGGAAAAAATATCAAGTGTGATAAATGATTACGGTACATCAATGATGGACGCACCTGAGGTTGAAAACGTTTAGATCACTTTACCTACCCGTAGGGCCTCAGTGACGCTGAACGGGTCAATGTAATCCTGGGTATACCTTATGTTTACCCAGTATTATCCTGGGTAATCAATTTCTTTATCCAGGATCATCCTGGGTAAACATAAGGATCCTTAACTTTACCCAGCTTGGGAGTTCCCGCCGAATCGTGCTGATCGCTCCAAGGATGGAATTTGGTACGTGCGTTTCTTTCGGCAGAGAACATGCAGTAGGATCATTGCTAAAAAGGGCTGAAAATTACCGCTATACCTCCTCCGGGGTTTGCAAAAGGGAGACAATTAGACCAATCCCTACAACTTTTCAAAAGGGACCGATAGTAAATTCTCAAGGACTTAGGAGCGATAGGCCAAGGTAGAACATGTATAATCCGTGTGCATTTCGTCATTTTTAAAAAAAACTGGTGTTCAGAATGCCCCCCCCCCCGTGACCAAAATCGTGCGACCGCCGACGAAACTGGAGACCATGACGTCGCAGGCGTGAGTGGTCGCCCGCTGATCACACTTGCTGACCATTTCAGTAAACCATCCGCAAATGACAGTAATCTGTTTCGCGATGTGGCTGAAAATGATATACATTTTGTGCGATGCATGTAGGCAAGGCTTAAAGGTTACCTGAAACGGTTTTATCAACTTCTGGTTTTCTGCATAATACTGTAGAGCATTAATCAGGCATCAGGAAACTGAAAACCGCATAAAAATCGGATCATCCATTTCCAAGTTATTGGAATAGGGCTATCCAGGGAAAACTTCACCACCAGGTGGCTCTTCTGCACTATAAGTCCTAGTGTCACTGTTTGCAGCATGGCAGAGTATGGAAGGTGGACTGTTCAGAAACTTAAAAATAGAGTTATCAACAGAGGAGCGTCACTTACAGGCAGAAAAAGTGATCTAATCATTTTCAACCTCAGATGCCTCCATCATTGACGTAATCATCATATCAGACTTGATATTTTTTCCACCACACTCTTATCTGATGGCACAAATCGGCTCCTATAACCAGTTAAAACCCGGAGCAATAGAAACAAGTTCTACCCTTAGGTTTTTATACCCTATAAATCAAATGAGCTGATTATTTTTGACCTGAGATGTTTGGGTCATGGTGATATCGACGTTCAATATCACGAAATTTGATATTTTGAGATAACTTGCCACATTGTCAACTGATCAACACGAAACAAGTCTTAATTCATGCCTGCTTATCCAAGGACAGGATGTGGTAAAATTCTCAGCCTCATGTGTCCGGGTGATTGAGATATCATGAGATATTGATATTTTCAAACTTGATAATTTGCAATATCTCTGCCTGTGGTTGAGGTAGAGACATGATATCACCCATACCTAGGTTACTGAACATGCCCATTTTGATTATGTAATGACCTTGATGATCAGGTCAAGGTCAAACTTGATAATTTGGAATGTATCTGTCTGTGGTAGCAGTAGAGGTTTGATAACACCCATATTTAGGTTATTTAGGATGCCAATTTCGATTATGTATTAACCCTGATGATCATAGGTCAAGATCAAGGTCAGAGGTCAAGGTCAAACTTCCCAAAGAACTGATAAACAATGAAACTCAATGAACAGAAAGTGGATAGTAAAACTTATAGTACAGCAGAGACCTCTATTATCGAGAGGCTGAAGTATATTCTGGATAGCCCCATTTAAAAAGGATGAGTACACACCCTAACAGCCATGTCAGGCAGCGGTGAACAGCACATTTGATGTCATTGGATTTTTTTAAACATATAAAAAACATTAAAATAATTCATTTAACTCGGACAGTTAGGTGTATTTTCGATGTATTTTTCTTGTTCAGCCCTTCGTACTGTAGTTATTTCCTTAATATGGATTCTGAGCACAGTATTTGGATTTCTGGACAGCACAATTGACCTCACGAACCAACCGCCTGGACAGCCATGGACAGCCACGGATACCAAGTTGTTTGGTTGCCATGCAGAAACACATCTTAAATTTGGTATAACACTGTTATTAATGCCAAAAGGGTGAATGTCGTCCTGGGTATCCCTAAATGGCACCCAGGTACGTAATGGGCACCCTTTAGGAACCTTAAGGATACCCAGTTTGAACTTCCCGCCTGGTGAGATACCTGCGTACCCTTTACGGGTACCCAGGACGACAATCACCCTTTTGGCGTTATTAATGATCCGATCTTCATGCAACTTACACTGAACTGTTTTTTCCTCGAACTACTTTTCAGAGAAAAAAATCATGAAATGCGTTTCAGGTAACCTTTAACTCTACCATGCAAGTATTATGACTCAATTGAGGTGGAAAAATCCATGTCAGCAGATTCACGGCGATAAACACCGAATATTACATGCAACACCGAATATTACCTATGCCAGCACCGACCAATCAGAGGCACGAAGGCGGTAGGCACGCCCGGTCCTAACATATGCAAAAGCCCGATGTAAAATAGTTAGGATCGGGTACCAGTCTAAATTGTCAGGATCCTGACAATTTTAGATCACGTGATCAGTATAACGTTTGCGTTGACCTGACCTCTGTAACGCACCATCAGTCAGCGCCACCATACAGCAGGTCAGAAAACCGATGTTGTACAATTATTGTTTTTTATTCTGAAAATGAACATTGAGAATCAATATTCTTATTTGTTTGCTTTCGTAAAGCCTAGGTCACATATCCACCGGGCCCCGTACGATTTCCCCCACACGACGGCTTGCCGTGGATTTCAGAGAACGTACGGGTCCATTACGATTTTCATGTCTACGGTGTGTGTGGTCACATATTCTACGGCGCCCGGCGAAAATTGGTGGAGAGTAATCGCAAGACGCCCGTCAACAATCCGTGCCGGCCGGATGCCGTGTGGTAAGCTTCCGGGCTCCGTCCGATGAACAGATGCGCCGCAAGGCGCCCGGTTGGGGCCCGGCCGGGGCGCTCATGGCGCCCGGCTGGGTGCCGTGCGGCACCCCTGAGAACCGCAAGCGCCCATCAAACTTTTTTCACGAGAATTGGCAGAAAAAAATCGTGCGAAGCCCGCCCGGCCACCGGCAGGAGCCCCCACAGGACCCGTAGGGGACACTGGGGCCTTCTACGGGCTTTCTACGGCCTACCGGTCAGAAGAAAACGCCGGGAGAATTGGGAGTAGCCAGCTAATCAACGGCTGGTGAAAAATGTCCCGGTGCCCGTGGCAACCGTGTGGGAACCGGCCGGGCACCGTACGAAATTGGCGGAAATTGGCCAAAATGTCTGTTTTTACTCGCCGTACGGGCCCCGGAGTGGATAATATGTGACCTAGGCATCAGTCAGCGTTTCTGTATTAAATTTTTGTCAATTACAACATTGTTATCTCGTCAGGTCGAACTGGTGGCCCACACTGATCCAGTTTATTTGCGATGACCACTCATTGAAATAACGTTATTGGCTTTTTGGACACTGCACCGTAAAATGCACCGGAATGGCGGTTCGATAACTAGGCCAACGCAGCTTGGGACCTACATTAATAGGCTTTATATCTGAGACCAAATATGACTCCATAGCTAAACATGCACTGGCGTGTGAAAGAAATTCAATCCGGTGAGAACACCCTTTGCTTAGTACGGAAACGGGAAAGGATTGATTTATAATTACTGTACCCGCGCCCCAATACCGTCCTGGGCGGGAAATCAGTGTAGGCGGTAGATTGTCATGTGGGCCGAGCTTAGTACGGCCGGTATTGTATAGAAATTGCCGTCAAGCGAATAGGCCCTATTGGTATGCAACAGGCCTCATTGTAAGATGATCAGACCATGACTTGATGTAGTCCGTGAATCACCAGAGCGCCGCGAAGTTTTGACATGCTAAAATTGCTGTTGCATACCAATAGGGCCTATTCGCTTGACGGCAATTTCTATACAATACCGACCGTACCAAGCTCGGCCCACATGACAATCGGCCGCCTACTCTGATTTCCCGCCCAGGACGGTATTGGGGCGCGGGTACAGTATACTATACGGAACTAAAAACATTATCAAAGACGCTTCAAAGTTCAAAATTAGATTACAACGCGATATAATTAAAGCACGTCGTGAACAAAAATTAGCAATGGCATTTGTGGAATGAATGCAAACAATGATCATGGACACTAAAGATGGCCAGGGACAGATTTCAATTGGATCATCAGAGCCGAAGACATGAAAGATGGAACAAGCTCTCAGGACAGGTTTCACTAGCTCTCTGCCTGCGAAAACCATGACCACATGTAGAGCACAGGGAAGGTGGTCACTTCATCACATCGTCAGTCACGACGGAATATACGACTGTAGAAAAAGGAAAGGTGTTTTCCAATGGAGTTTGTTCCCTCACAAGCAGCACATCCCGTCGATGACCTAAAAGGTGTTCTCAAAATATTAAGTGAACTTGCCCAATTCACCAGCAAATACTTCCTGGGCATCGTGATCATAATTGGTATCATCGGTAACGTTCTCTGAATCATTGTGTTCTTACGCTGCAAGCGGAAGGATCTAGTGACAGTGACGTATCTCACACTCTTGGCTTTTGCCGACCTACCTGGGTAGTTAGCGGGTTACTTGAACGACCTTCAGGTTATTTCCTCATGGAAGATTCATTTTCTCTGGGACCACGAATTTTATGCAAGGCTCTTAATTACCTATACCGCACAACGTGTTCTGTATCGTCCTATATCATTGTCCTGTTTTCGTTGGAGAGGTGCATAGGTGTGTGTCGACCTATACAAGTGCACCTCCTTTACACAAAACGCAGACGAAAAGTAATGTTGCAAGCAGTGGCTGGCTCGATGTTTTCCGTAAATAGCCTGGTAACTGTTTACTACGATATATACGAATGGGGCAGTACTTCTGATTCAGATTGCTTCTATCATGTTCCACATTTACCGAACTTTGACAAATTTATATTAGTTGAGATGATGGAACATGTTATACCCCATTTCATCCCGATTGCATTTATATTCACTCTCAGTTTACTCATTATTATGGGTATTTGGAAGTCCAGACGAATCACAACTACAATCACAAAATCTGTTCGAAATGATAACAGCTTAGTTAGTCTGTTCCTTGTATGCCTTCTCTACATCGTCAGCACAGTCCCATTTTCTCCAGTTTGGGGATATTGTAACTATATGAATTACATAGTAGAGGGTTGGCCAGAAAGGTCCCAACAAGAAGTAAAGACATTCTTGATGATTGGATATTTCACGCGTTCTTTCTCAATGATGAACTACAGCTTCAACTTCCTCATCTACGCCTGTACATTGAAATTTTTCAAAGAGGAATTAGAAACGATCGTGACTCCAAGTTTTCGAACCAGGCCTCAAAAGGCTTTAGGAGTAAGGTCAGGTATTGATATCGCATCACCGTTCATTGGTCTTAGTAGGTAAAGGTCCAAGTCCGAAACGAAAACGTAAAATTTTCGTCCATAACGCATGGAACGGCATCAACGATTGGCGAGTTTGTAACACGTGATCAAGGCATACGTTCATGTTACGTTCGGTTTATGAATAGAAGGTGGGGCCAATTTACAAGACGTATTCTTCAAAGAAAAGTACTCGCATGCATTGTAACAGCAGCATAAGGCTGACCCACTCGCGGGAGAGTGGGAGGAGTTAACACGGAAAGTTATTCAACACCCCACCGTGATTAGATTGGTACCTTTCCTAGCGGAGAATCGTGGTACCAATCTAGTCTGTGGTTTGATTGAAGCGCTACTTAAAGCGGACTGTTCGTGCCGAGTCAAAGATTCCACAGCACCGTTTCCGGAGCGGCCGCCGCAATGCATTTACCAGTTGTTGTTTCGAATAAAACGGGACGTTTTATTATTTTTGGTTCACTTTGGACAGACGCGAGCAATCCGCTTTAATCCTTCGCATTACATACGTCTATACTGCATGAAGATAGAAAACGCTGAATGTTGACATCTTGACGCAATGATCCCGGAACCCGCCGACGGCGGCAGCACACGACGAAGGCCTTTATGGATCGCTACTGATATTTTTATAGTGTAGGATTAGCAGTGACTGTGGCCTCATCGATGGATATGGAGCCAGTGGATATTTGGTGCCAGGAGGAGGAGGAACAGTTCAAAGAAGAACAAACTTCTGACCCGATTGAAAAACTTATTAGTACCCTCGATTCGGTTCTCCACAATCCCCAGCCTGCACTTACGAACGATTCAAGGACGTATTTCCTACAAGTCCTTCGCACAGATGATATAGCGTCATTTGAGTATACACTTGATAATCTTTCTGAAGATATTAAGAAAGTGAGCATCCTGAAGTTACTCATCAGGAATGATGAATTCGAACTCGGGTTCGAAAATAGATTCAACAAAGGATTCTTAAACATTTGCTACCTGAATTACGTCCCCACATTGGCCGCCATGTTCTGCTCGAAGCGTATTCTCGAATACCTTTGCAGTCATTTCGGAGATGACGTATTACAAATCTCAGATTTTTTCAGTAGCAACATTGTGCATGCGCTGATTCTCGGGAGTTTTCTTGGGATTTCGGAAGAGGCCGATTACGTGGAACTGTTCACGGTGGTTTCGAGGCGTTACGCACAGAAGAAGCAAAGGAAACAGTTGCTTTATTCAGAAAATGACGACGGACTTCGACCGATTGAACTATCCGCCAAACTTGGTCAATATAAAATCATGGCCTGTATCATGGATACAGATTCTATATACAAATTGAATGAGGAACAATCGGGTCCTGTTTTACAATGCACCTATGATTTTGGTGACTATAACGTCGCTGGTTCAAGACGAACGCTTTCTCCACTAAGAGACATCGTAAATGTTCGTCACGACAGGCTTGAGCGTCTGCGGGACAGTTGCCTTATGACGTCACCAGTTATTAACGCCTGGTTGTCACGAACACTACGCGTGATGCACCCAGCAATATTCATTTGGGTTTTTTACCGAGTTTTCTATATAATCGTGGCGTGGAGTCAGAGTATCGATTTGACGCAAGTGTTTCAGGTGTTGGAATACTTGATTCTCACCGGAGAGAACGGCAAGAAAAATCTCTACAGGCTCCTGCATTCAAATTTAACGATCGACGATGACGGGATTCTCGCGGAGATACATTCAATAAAGCCTGGCATGCCGTGGACGAAGAACGACTCATTGGTTTGCGTCACTCGCGCCATCATAAAGTCGCACGGCTCCATGAAGGATCTGACTTTCAACAACATTTCCCGTATCATCTTGTTAACGATGACCGTGTTTTCCCTCACCTTCGACGCCGTGGAAATCGTTCTGGAGCTAATCCGCATGAGGAGAGACAGAAAATTCTCCAAATTTGCCGGCAGGAAGTGTCTCGTGATCAGCTCTGTGTTTTTTCGACTTACGTTCTTCATGCTTTTGGTCGGGTACTTGATATTTTTTTGTGTTGCGCGAGCTATATATGAGACATCACCAGAAAGTCCCGGCTGGCTTCCCCACGGTATCATTCACGTCGCTACAATATCGTACGGACTGGCTAAGGTCTTGACGATCTGGTCAATGTTGTACTTTATGCAGTGTGTACCGGGATTTGGAGAATTCGTGATCGGTTTCCAGCGAATGTTGATGGCACTCGGTCAATTTTCAGTTGTGTTTCTCTTGATTTTTTTCTCCTTCGCGATGACCTTTACAAACGTCCTGCAACTGGATTGCGCGAATCGCGAATTCGATAATTTAAAAGACGGCCTATACAGCACTTTTATCATGATGCTAAACATGGTGAAGCTGAAGGATTTTCAACACGTTCAGATGTTGTACCTTGTCCAGATTCTTCATGTTATCTTCATCGTTGTAGTCACAATTCTACTTATCAATTTCCTCATCGCTGTCATGTCAAACAAACATGCCGAAATGGTAGAATACGGGAGTATGATTCAGCGACTTCACAGCTTGGATATTGCGCTGACCGTGGAGGACAGGATTGCTGCTCTGAGCAAATTATTTCGGTATAAACTGAATCTTAATCAGAGAATTGTTGTTCTGAAAACTATCACCAAA
>NMRB01000461.1:130588-170934 GCA_002633025.1 Notospermus geniculatus
TCTTGTAATGTAGGGGAAGACGGGGCACAGTGGGTCGCGATTCTTCTTTTCCACGATTACTCAGAAATGAAGCAATGCAGGTTCATAAACGAGGTGTGAAATGGTAGAGGGGGATGTTGCCTACATATAACAACTATTATTTTAATGCCAGCTGCTACCAATTTCTCATAGGAGGTTCCGCAAAAAAAAATTCCAAGTGACCCACTGTGCCCCAATAGCGGGGCACACTGGGTCACCGCCTGGGGCACAGTGAATCACCACATCGAAAAGTGAAAATATGAAGAACAACTTATGTAAATGGTAAGAAAAATGTATTGTTTCAACGACTTAAGGAAGCAACAGAAACATTACAACTTCCATTGCACTCAGACAAAGCTGCCCTGAGCCTACATAAACCAACCAAAAACAATCCTAGTGGTTCTCCTCAAGGTAAAAAAAATTCTACCCAGTGAAATATTGCTTATTTGATTCAAACATCTGTATCATAACTTTCATTGCATTTCAACATCTATTGTGAGGAGTGAGGTGATCTTGATGGTTGAAATAGACCTGGCCACAGTGAGTGACCACTTGGGTGACAAAATGTAGTGACCCACTGTGCCCCATCCCACTGTGGGCAAGTTGACTTTTTCACGACCTTCGACCTCCGGCATGCCATGGATGGCCTAAACATAATGGGCACCACTTCATTTACACCACCATATTCTTCTCCTTGCGGATTTTAGTGGGTTTTCAATATGTCCCCGCAATCTATTTGCTATTACAAAAATAATGAAGGGCCAATATTTTAGTTTTGATGCTGAAAAACAGACTTTCCTTTGCATTTTTTTGCTACCACTTGGAATGCTTACAAATTAAAGTTTTGGAAATGGGTAAATCTCGCGCCCATCATCTGATGATGTCATCATCGATGTCCTTGCTTTCACTTTCGAGAAATAGCTACTGATTCACTGTGCCCCGTGACCCACTGTGCCCCGTCTTCCCCTACATAATAATATGCTAAAGAAAACCGCCGGTGGCTCAGTGGTGTTGTCTGCAATGCAAGCTCAAACCGCATGCGCAGAAATGTGCTGCCACCTATAACTTACCGCCATGACTAGAGAGATCTTGTCAACTCGACAAACCGAACTCGTCACAGAGATGGCGACTCGCCAAGACAGGTAAATCGTGTCATGAATGACATAACTCGTCAGACTGACTAAAGCATCTCGTCAATAACTCACTGACAAGTTGACGAGACAATAATTTTTTAAGAGTGTAGGCCTCACTTACCAGTCAGAACGTCTCGCTTCTGCCACTCTCCAATCCCACTAGGCCAGGCGGTACGGCGTACCGTGTTTTGGGTTACTGCACTTCTGCGGCGAAACCGTGTGACCTGGGTGCTGGAGAGTGGCCAGTTCTCCACGGCGTTCTGTTCAGACGCAGCGCTGTGTGGAGGTTGGAATACGCGAATATGATATATAGATAAAACTACAAATTTCACCCAAATTTCGCACTATTTGTGGACGGATGACCCCAAGAATCAATAGGGTTCTGTGTAATATGCATATCTAAAATTTCTGAAAATTTTACCGCGATACATGGCGTTTTTTGTTAGTTATCGTTGGAGAACCGCAGATTTGATGGAGAGATCCAGAGAGAGAAATTCAGTAAAAACAAGGAAGACCGCCCCATCGAGATGGGGCGGTCTTACAAATTGTCGAAAAAAGTGTCCTGAGGCAGAAAAGCGCTAATCTCAGGGCACCATATTTCCATCTATGTTGCCCCATTTCAAAATGTTTCTGCCGTAACGAAAGGTAGACCTTATTCGGGATCTACGCAGTACTCATTGATGAAGAGTATTATCACGGCAAAAACAAATATGTTTTAGCTCATCTCTAAAGTACTGCAGAATAGATAAATAGATAAAAAAATTCACTGCATAGTTGAAGACTATGAAATTTGAGATGGCTCCAGTCCATTCCTTGAGGCTAGGAGGTTCTCCAGTAAGTTCGTATATCCACTGGTAGATTATATACGGTGCCATGGAAAGAAAATAGACCAAAGAAACTAGAAGAAGATTCTTCATCAACTTTTTTTGCAGAACCTCCGATTTTGAATCCTTTGAAATGTGTTTATCGATGCTGGCCCGGCCTACCCCGATTACAATTAGGATGTTACAGATAAGGGCCATGCAGACTGGTGTGGCCATGTTGGTATTAAACATCCATTCGCCGAAATTGTCAACAACCCAATTTGGTGTATTGCCACGTCTCCTAAAGCAGGCTCGCCGGGTTATACCTTGCACTTCGTATACATCAGAAACATACACCCAAAAGGCCGGGGCATAGAATGCCATTGACAAAAGTAAAAGTAATATTAAGATTATTTTTCGACGAAAACTGGTGAAGAGGCTTGCCACCTTCAGAGGTTTCCAGACAGCTACACAACGCTCAACACTATAGGTAATGATGATGTAGGCGGACATGAAGACGAAAATGTTCCACACAAAGATACGCAGTGCACAACCGATGTCCGTTGCACCAGAAGCAATGTTGACACGGCCGTCGGTGATGTAAAACAAGCCGTTGAAAAGCCACGATTGAAAACTCATGACCAAATTTCCGGTGTCGGAGAGTGACAGCGACACCAGGTATATGCTCGCTGCGGCATTTCGCTTTCTCTGCCTGACGAAAATCACCACCGAGAGAATATTGCCGACGAATCCGATGAAAATGACGACTAACATGAGGTAGGCCCCGAAAAACTTGTTGAGGAGTCCGAGAGCTGAGGGAGAGCTTTCCTTCAATGCCGTCTCGGACGTAGTTTCATGAATACTTATTATGGACATGCTCATATCGATCGAGGTAGTAAATACCAAGCAAAAATTCGTGACTGAAATTCACCTTTACTTTTCAAAATGTTTCTTGTCGTTATGGTTGGCGCTTGGTTTTTTATGGAGTGGTCAAAATCTCGATGGTCTTCGTTAAAGATGGCTTTGTTAAAGATGGCACTACGGGGACTACACTGCATTATACATGTACAATGTAGTATTAAAGGAGTTAGACGCCGAAGTTGTAAACAAGCTGGTTTGTTTACAAATATGGTCGGCAAACTAGTTTTATTCCTTCGTGCAGGTGGCAGCACCCGTGATCGTTAGACTGGTTCCCGGTCCGATGCAACTCACTCACGATATTTACGTCAGTACATATCACCGACAATAGGTGGCAGCACTGCAGGCGTCCGTGGATAGAGAAGCAGTGAGTGAGTGTTTACAACTTCGGCGTCTAGCTCCTTTAAGCAACACGTTACGGAAGTCGTATCGATAGGAGAGACTGCACGATTTTACAAATATAGAAAGTACACGCCAAGGCGAAATATACAGTAGTCATTGCTGCTGTCGAAGACAAAAATGCATGCTACATGTATCATTTTGAAAATCTTTTTGGAAGCAAACAACGATGCTAATGTCTGTCCCGAAATGCATGAATGTTGCCACTGAACCAGTTATGGTGACTTGTTCAAAACGTCAACGGGGCGGTCCATTAATTACACTGGCACATTTTCCTCAACTAGCAGGCCGCTGAACTCCCTACGCAGTTGTGAGTCGCGCCCCCTTCGGTTTACTCGCTCTCCACAACTGCTTTACTTCGTGGAAGTCGCCGCGTTTGGTCAACAGATGGCGTCAGGGCCTGGCGCGAGTTTTACAGCCTATCAGCACGCTGCTTTCAGAACTCTTTGGCCCGTTGGCAACGGATGCTCTTGTGCTACCATGGCTACGAACCGCTCGGCCAATGAGAAAGTGTCTTAGGACAGCTTGGTTACCGGTTGCTCGGTGCTCTCATTGGCCGACGCTCTCGGCGCCATCTGTTGACCGAAAGCGGCGAATTTTACGAAGTTAAAGGAGCTTGACGTCCAAGTTGTAAACAAACTGGTTTGTTTACAAACACTGGCCAGCAAACTAGTTTTATTCCTTCGTGAAGGTGGCAGCACCAGTAGCGCCCCGTGATCGTTAGACTGGTGCCCGGTCCAATGCAACTCACTCAACCACTCACTGGTTCTCTATCCACGCTGTGCTGCCACCTATTATCGGTGATATGTACTGAAGTGAATATGTAGTCTCGCGCAGCCAACCGTTTCGTTCCGCAGGTACTGCGACACAAACGTTCGATCCTCAGATTCGGCTGGGTGACCAAGCGGCTGGGTGACCGAGACTAGTGAATATCGTGTTTACAACTTGGACGTCCAGCTCCTTTAAGCAGTTGTGGAGAGCGAGTAACCGAAGGGGGCGCGATACACAACTGCGTAGGGAGTTTAGTAGGCCGCGTAATTGCAGAGATTCCAGCTGCTTCGTTCAGCAGAACACAAACTCTTATCGATGCCTTCCTATCACAAGAACACCGTACAAACGATAGATCTCTTCAGTGCCGACGTTAAATCCAGTCCCACCAGCCCGCATGTGTCCTCTCTCTCAAACAGCGACGTTTGCTGATGTTGCGAAACTAATATGGCTTTCTATCAAATAAAAAAATCGATCGTGTACAAAACGATATATTATTATACATTGAAACCCTACATCTTTGATTGGATCCAATGTCCTTAACCTATAAGAAAGTGTCTGTTTCATATACGGATTCTAAAAAGAATCTACACTGTACTTAAATATACGGTTTTTAATTCAATGCGAATATAACCCGGGCTATTAGATTGGGATGTTCCGTGCATTCGAGAATTACTTCCACAAGGTAACCATTAACTGTAATTGATGTAATGAAAAGATCAAGTGACCGTAGAAAACTGTAGGGAATAAAAAATAACAATTACATGTACAGTATATCTCAGAGCTTGAATCATCTTGAATACCAAGGGTTGTGACATCGCTCCGTCCCCGACTACGCTCGCACAACCTGGATAAAAAATAGTGCCAATGGCACAGTGCCCGCTTGGTGATGTGGGAATCATAGTACCTAAACCTTCAGGCCATATACTGTAAAATCGGACTTGTAACATCACTTTGGTAGACCAGCCCACTTCATTGCTATGATGGTCACATGGCTGTACATTAATAGTCTGTAATACAAGCTGCGTTCTGATTGGTTTACAAACAAAGTTGGTCATTGGTTTAATTGAACTGACGCGAGTAGGCCTATTGTGACATTGACAGGCCTATTCTGAATTGAGTACAGGTGATTAGCTCTGATCATTCCCGAATAGGAAGCATTGGTGGTGCATCACTACGGGTTTTCACAAAAAGTTAAAGGAGCACGGTATTGGATCTCAAATGCGTTATTTGACTGCCGACGACGTAGAGGGAGCCACCTAGCGGCAGTAATACGAACTACAAAAATGCATTACAAAATGTACGGAGGAAATCGGGTCAACTCGCCAATACGTCGTTGGTCCCTGCGTTGGAGAGTGGCTCAGTGGCGCCGGCTGTCGAGAAAAAGTTGAAATACCGTGCTCTTTTAACACAATGAAGTCTTTTTTCATAACACCCATTAACGAACATGGTCATTACTGGTGTTAGGCCCAACAATTGCTTTCATGGAAAGTGATTGAGGGGTGATCGATTAGGCAATCATGATCACGCCCTTCTATCCAAGGCCTAGTCAGTGCCACTATGCGTAATCGTAAACAGTGATTGGATAAAAGACGCATATTCAACAGAATAACCACCCCCAGCTCGCTAAAGTGGGCTGGACGTTGTAATACATGAAGTGATGTTACAAGTCCGATTTTACAGTATGTACATTACATGTACATATTCAATATGAAAATATTCCTTCGAAAACTGAATACGCTAGGAGTGCACAGAAAGGGAAAGCAAAATATTGGCCCATTTTTCGTTATTTGACCTATTTTCCCATCAAAATTAGGTTAAATCAAAAACCCGTTATATATATAGCCATTTTTCATTTTTTCAGAAAACGCCCCCTAGTGGCCCTATTTTCCCATCAAAATTATGTCAAATCACAAGCCTGGCGGCGACGGGGTTCACAAGGTGACTTCAGGGGTGGCACTACCGTGACGGTACATATATTCGAATTAATGACTCCATATAAAAACACGACGCTATTGGCTGAAATAATGGACCCATTAATTGCCCGAATATATGTATCCATAAAATAGCATTTAACGGGTCCATTAAATAAGAATTTAAAGGTCCACTCTGGCCTACCATACATCTTGGCATTATGAGGCTGATTCAAGAAGTCACATCTTGGAGGAATCCTCCAACTGTACATAAACCAGACGCGATCATGCTGCTGCCTAGAAAGTCAAAACTGCTCCTCATGGATTAGACGGTAAACGATTAACAGATGGATTCCTAGCCATGAAACTATGGATGAGTTCAAATTAGGTCGTCGTTTATGACGTCATGGCGATTTCTTGGCAACCCGCACATGCGCAGTAGCCATTTTCCTTGACAACGCGGAGGCTGGTGTGTTATTGGTTTCAACACTGGAAATAATTTTGGCTCAGGATGAGCCACTTTGAGCCATTTTTGAACAGGTGAGCCAATTGAGGCCTCTGAAGGGGGGTCTTTTGGCTCAGGCTGAGCCAAAAGTGGCTCAAATTGGTGGCTCAAAAGGCTGAGCCAGTCCTTGAGCCAGTGATTTTTTCCAGTGAACGAAGGATTCCGGCAATCGGCAGCATTTTTGGTGGTTCTCTTCGATATTTCTGCAGGGGAGCCCTTAATTACACTGTGAACGGGTCTGGTAAAGGTTGAGGAACGGAAAAATCACTGGTTTCCCCGCTGGTTTCCCTAAGTTTGAGCGAAGAATGGGGTGAATTCGCGATCGACCGCCGGCCACGTGCGTCGCCATTTTTGTCCATTCGGAGACCAAACCTGGGCGAATTTTTCTGTAAATCTCACACGATTTTCATGATGGTAACGATTTTCAGGAGCACCAGGTGATTATCTCGAGGACCCACACACTTATAAACACAAAGCTGGGCGAAAAGCCCACAGAAAACGGCGAAATGTGCGACCCACCGGCAAATCCTTCGTTGAAAGCCATTAAAACATCGACTTCCGGCTTGGACCAAGGAAAACGGCAAAATGCGCAGGCGCGAATTATCCATGGCAATGACCTAATTACGAAGTTTGATCTCATCTATATATACCCCTCTCCAAACACACTCATCAATAAAGGGACGTTTATGTTATTCGTATACACAGATGACTTAAGAAGTGTGCATACACGAAAGAAACTGCAGCATCACAGGTCTTATTTAAATATTACGCCTTAGTTTTTCACTTATAACGTCTACGTTTCATGCTACCCTTAATTTGCGGATATAACCGCCCATAGTCTTCGGCCCCACTCGATAGTGAGAAACCTAACACTGACTGTAGATGCGTCAACTCCGGGACGAGGAGAGGGGGAAATACCACATACACAAGGGAGAAATACCACACTGTCAAACCTTTTACGTGTACATCGATATTTTTGCATTTCATTTCTCTCATGATAAACATTGAATCACTATTATAGAATGTAAAGTCCTCATCACAACTATTTTCAAAAAACTCCAGGCTCATGGAACTACAGTGTGTACCGTCTATAGACCTAATACAGCTATAGGCCTATTAAGTTCAACATAACTCCATCGTCTAACTCTTCCCACGTGAACCACTTACGCTAGGCTTGTTCGTATTTATTTTTTGTCCAGTTCATCAACATCGAAATCACGGTCTAAGAAAAGAAAAAATTGTTGAAAGAAATAAGCCCTGAAGCAGAAACGTGCTAATCTCAGGGTGCCTGCCATCTTTCCATCTGGATTGTATGTTGCCTATTTATGCCGTAACATGAAAAGTAGACCTCGTTCGGGATCTACGCATTGTTCACTGATGAAGTGTTTCCACGGCAAAAACAAAAAATATGTTTTAGCTCATCTCTAAAGTACTGCAGAATAGATAAATAGATAAAAAAATTCACTGCATAGTTGAAGACGATGAAATTTGAGATGGCTCCAGACCATTCCCGGAGGCTAGGAGGTTTTCCAGAAATTTCGTATACCCACAGGAAGATTACATACGGTGCCATGGAAAGAAAATACACCAAAGAAACTAGAAGAAGATTCTTCATCAACTTTTTTTGCAGAACCTCCGATTTTGAATCCTTTGAAATGTGTTTATCGATGCTGGCCCGGCCTACCCCGATTACAATTAGGACGTTACAGATAAGGGCCATGCAGACTGGTGTGGCCATGTTGGTATTAAACATCCATTTGCCGAAATTGTCAACAACCCAATCTGGTGTATTGCCATGTCTTCTAAAGCAGGCTCGCCGGGTTATACCTTGCATTTCGTATACATCAGAAACATACACCCAAAAGGCCGGGGCATAGAATGCCATTGACAAAAGTAAAAGTAATATTGAGATTATTTTTCGACGAAAACTGGTGAAGAGGCTTGCCACCTTCAGAGGCTTCCAGACAGCTACACAACGCTCAACGCTATAGGTAATGATGATGTAGGCGGACATGAAGACGAAAGTGTTCCACACAGAGATACGCAGTGCACAACCTATGTCCGTTGCACCAGAAGCAATGTTGACACGGCCGTCGGTGATGTAAAACAAGCCGTTGTAAAGCCACGATTGAAAACTCATGACCAAATTTCCGGTGTCGGAGAGTGACAGCGACACCAGGTATATGCTAGCCGCGGCGTTTCGTTTTCTCTGTCTGACGAAAATAACCGCCGAGAGGATATTGCCGACGAATCCGATGAAAATCACGACTAACATCAGATAGGCCCCGAAAAACTTGTTGAGGAGTCCGAGAGCTGAGGGAGAGCTTTCCTTCAATGTCGTCTCGGACGTAGTTTCAAGTATGATCATGGACATAGCTTCAAGTAAATACCGAGCAAATACAAACTCGTGACTGAAATTCACCTTTACTATCTCAAAAAATGATTCTTACTTGTCGTTTTGGTTAGCGCTCGGTTCTGTATGGTCGAAATCTCGAGATTCTTCGTTAAAGATGGGTTCGTTAAAGATGGCACTACAGGGACATGAACGTGACTAATAGGAGCTGTCAGCGAGTTGACCAATAGGTGTCACTACGGCCCAATTCAATGCATATAGCGAACCCAGTCATTGATCGAGCAGCAATCACGTAGATTTTCGGACACTGGTCCGCTAGAACTTTGCTGCCATCTGTTGGCAATATGCGCGGCTGACTGCTCCTATTGTATGTATACAATAACGACACTGTACATTTACATGTAGTAAGCAACACGATATGAAAGTCTATTGATGGAGTGAGTGCAAGATTTTACAAATAATATAGAAAGTATATGCCAAGACGAAATATACAGTAATCATTACTACTGTCAAGGACGATAATGCATGCTATCATTGTAAAAACCTTCCCAAGTAAACCACGACTGCTTAATGTCTGTCTCGATTAATGTTACCGCTGAACCAGTTATGGTAACTTGTTCAAAACGTCGATGGTCCGTTTATTACACTGCGCACATTTTCCTCGACAAGTACTTGCAGAGGTTCCAGCTGCTTCATTCAGCAAAACACAAACTCTTATGGATGCCTTACTATCACAAGAACACCATACAAACGATAGATCTCAGTGCCGACGTTGATTCCAGTCCCACTAGCCCGCATGCGTCCTCTCTGAAACTGCGACGTTTGCTGATGTTGCAAACCTAATAATCGCTTTCTATCAAATAAAAAAATCGATCGTGTACAAAACGATATTATTGTACATTGAAACCGATACATTCTTTGATTGGATCCAATGTCCTTAATCTATAAGAAAGTGTCTGTTTCATATACGAACTCTAAAAAAAAACTCTCGGTTTCTAATTCAAAACCTAAGCCGCTATTAGATTGGGATCTTCCGTGCGTACGAGAATTAAGGGCCTGTCACACTGAAGTAGTTCTCAGTACGTTCTTGAAAATTTTGTCGAACGGACTCAAACTGTCTGCGAACGGAGTGGACGTAGTGGCAACTGTTTACAGTCTTTTTAACGAACTTCATGGACGGGAAGGGTGCTCTACAACATCGAGGCGTTATTTGCCAAAGGGTTACACGTTCTAGCCCGCACCAGCTGTAAGAAAGTGCGGAAGTTCACCGAACATTTTATGGAATTGGTCAGGACTGACAAAAATTATCAATGAATCGCTTTCTGCTCGGAAATGACTAAACTCTCGCCTGAAATCGCCCGCACACCATCCCGGACCTCCACGTGTATGGCTAAAGGCCTGTATCCACTACAACGGTTTCCGGTGCGGGAGCGATTTTCACAGGCATTGGGATAATTAACACGCCATGTATTGTTAAACCTTCGAAGGATTATCCAAAACCCTGTGAAAAAATCCCGGCGCGGCAAACCACAGCGGTAGCCCGGACTAGTGGATACAGGCCTTAAGTCGCGAGCGCGGTCGGAGGGCGGAGCGATGTCACAACCCTTGGTAGTCAGGATGCCCGCACACTTGTGAATTCTGCTTATGGAATCGCTCAGGAATGAACTTTTTCTAAGCTGAATTCTCTAAGTGTGTGCCAGGCTTTAATGCTGATCTACGCATTATTCATTCAGTCTGATGAATTCTTGCAAAAACAAATGTATTTCAGCTCATCTCTGAAATACTTCAAAATAGATAAATAGATAAAAAAATTCACTGCATAGTTGAAGACGATGAAATTTGAGATGGACGCGCCCCATTCAACGCGACCTGGCGTTTTAGCAGTAAGTTCATCGATCCACTGGAATATGACGTACGGTGCCATGGAAAGAAAATACACCAAAGAAACCAGAAAAAGATTCTTCATCAACTTTTTCTGAAGAACATCTGATTTTGAATCTTTCGAAATGTGCTTATCGATGCTAGCCCGGACTACCCCTATAACGATAAGGATATTAATGACGAACGCCATGCAGACTGGTGCGGCCATGTTGGTATTGAACATCCATCTTAGGAAACTGTCTGCAATCCAATCTGGTGTATTGCCACGTCTTGTAAAGCAGGCTCGCCGGGTTATACCTTGCACTTCGTATACATCAGAAACATACACCCAAAAGGCCGGGGCATAGAACGCCACTGACAAAACTAAAAGTGATATTAAGATTATTCTTCGACGAAAGCTGGTGAAGAGGCTTGCCACCTTCAGAGGTTTCCATACAGCCACGCAGCGCTCAACGCCATAGGTAATGATGATGTAGGCAGACATGAAGACGAAAGTGTTCCACACAGAGATACGCAGTGCACAACCGATGTCCGTTGCACCAGAAGCAATGTTGACACGGCCGTCGGTGATGTAAAACAAGCCGTTGTAAAGCCACGATTGAAAACTCATGACCAAATTTCCGGTGTCGGAGAGTGACAACGACACCAGGTATATGCTCGCTGCGGCGTTTCGCTTTCTCTGTCTGACGAAAATGACCGCCGAGAGAATATTGCCGACGAATCCGATGAAAATGACGACTAACATCAGATAGGCCCCGAAAAACTTGTTGAGGAGTCCGAGAGCTGAGGGAGAGCTTTCCTTCACTGTCGTCTCGGACGTAGTTTCATGAACACTCATAGACATAGCTTCATATAAATAAATACCAATCAAATTCAAACTGGTGACTGAAATTCACCTTTACTATTTCAAAATGATTCTTACTTGTCGTTTTGGTTAGCGCTCGGTTCTGTATGGTCGCAATCTCGATATTCTTCGTTAAAGATGGCACTACAGGGACATGGACTACACTAATTGTATGTATACAATAACTACATCTACATGTAGTGAAGCAACACGATATGGAAGTTTATTGATGGAGTGAGCGCAAGATTTCACAAATAATATAGAACGTATATGCCAAGACGAAATCGGCAGTAGTTATTGTTACTTTCAAAGACGAAAACGTATGCTGTCATTATGAAAACATTATTTCAAGCAAACGACCATACTTAAATACGTCTGCAACGCTACCTGTGAGTCAGTTCGAAAAATCAGACAAAATGTCATGTCATTAAAGAAAATTTCTCAAAATGTGAAAATTTTTTCTCCCAATTTGAGGAATTGAAAAATTCACGCAAAATTTCAAAATTTCCCACTTCTTATTTTCCACTTTTATTTCTTACTTCCTTTATGGTGACTTACATGTATTTTAAACGTCCACCAAACACTTCCACTAGTACTTGCACAGGTTCCAGCTGCTTCATTCAGCAAAACACAAAGTAACTCGTTTCGATTTGATGCAAGTCTGCCGTTTCCGCCATCCTCTTCCAAGAACACCGCACAAGCAATAGACCTCAGTGGTATGTCCACTGGCGGCCTTTCACAAAGAGCTCCCTGATCTTGTGAACGCCTTCCTATATGAAACCTAAAAAGGTGATCGTAGACATTGAAATCGATACATCTTTGGTTGGATCCAATATCCTTAAAGGAGCACGGTGTTGGATCTCAAATGCGTTATTTGACTGCCGACGTAGAGCGGCGGTAAGATGAACTACAAAAATGCATTACAAAATGTACGCAGTAAATCGGGTCATTCGCCGAAACGTAGTTAGACCCTCGGGTTGGAGAGTGGCGCGGTGGCGCCGGCTGTCGAGAAAAAGTGGCAATACCGTGCTCCTTTAACATAAAAGAGTGTGTCTGTTTCATACATGTATTATTACATGTAGGCGTACAAAGTATATACATGTAGTGAGGTTTCGCGAATCTGACGAAACACGAAGTACGAAATACGAACTTGGACTTCATTTCCATGACGTAATGTATTTCAGGAGATGGATGGTATCCCAAATATCGCCTGCTGCAAGAGCGTCTTTTAGCGTATGACGTTAGACTGATGGAGTTACGGTGTATATTAAACTCTGAAATTTTAACTCTGAAATTTATCTTTCGTTTCCATTTCGTATACGAAGTGGAAATCACCTCGTATACGAAGTGGAAATTTAAAAATTCAAAATGCACCATAACTCTCTCGGCCTTAGTGATATCAAAAATTCATAAGCGAGCGAAAAATGTACAATTAAAATTCATCAAAAACACCAACTTTCTACATGCAATTATGTGTTTAATCTCCAACCGATTGAGACAATCTTGGTGTCAATCTGTCGGGTGTGATGTCCGCTTTCCGAAAAGATTGATGAATCAAACACATGTAGTAAACAAGCCTGGTGGCGTTAAGGTTCACGTAGTGAAATTATCGAAAAAAATATCGCAATTGAGGGACATGGGGCGCCATTTTAGAAATTCTGAACTTCCAATACCCGACATGGTCCTAAGGATAGTTCATTGCTTTGCCACCAGGGAAGCTATGGCACTACGCGTAGAATCCAGGCAGTGCTCATCCAGGAGGCGATTACCTGCACTCGACGACCGGTAGCCTGCTTTGTTCACCCACGTGGTGATGATCGACTCATTATTCACAGGGGAGGCAGGCAAGGCGGGTTGATTTCTAATTACATGTATTAGGCGTTTCATAATAGTTATCTACATTAATAATTCATACCTTATCTCAAAAATCGGCTAGTTTATTGTAACCTTTCTCCCACAAAATGTATCATTTTACGCATTTTACGTTTGCGATGTTGACTTATATCTAACAATCCTGAAACCCCTACGCCTTCCAATAATAGGCTCGTCCTGCCTGTGTTATTCTGCCATGTATTGGATATCGCGAATGCACNAGTGGCGCCACCAAATAGCCTGGTAGTCTATCATGTTTCGGAGGTGTTTTGAAAGTGCCTTATGGTCGTTTGCATTTCTCTTGACCACCACCGTGGCGTGGTGGTCTTTTTTTAGTGCTCGGATCTCCAGTTTTTGTTCATGCAGTTCAGCTTTAAACGCAATTTTTAGGTCAACCAACGAATATTATGGCCCCAGAGGAAATCCGAAGCAGCAAATGGATATCTACTTTTAACTTATTAAGGTTATTCACTAAAAGTTCGTCTCTATCGAAGGTTATCCGATTTTATTGGCTTTCAATCTTCAGCCTCACAGTGAAAGTTTCCTGCGAGAGTGCGAAGCCCTGGTTATGATAATGTGAATAACCGCGCTATCGAAGAGTGAATCGGGCAAAACCGGTATGAAAATAATGGTCACTACGTGAACCAATATTACTCTGTAGATGAGACGATTCAACACCTATTTTGTCCCCGTCCACACCGCCGCGACGAATGGTGGTCTCGGGCAAACCTATCCCGCTAGACGGCGCTACTAGTAATTGTAAACAACAGCGATCACTGCGCTGCCACTGTCGCTGTCAATCATCCTGGTCACCGTGGCTACGGCGGAAGTAGCCATGTATAATAAGTAAAATCTATCGGCACTGGGTAATTTTACTGCTGTCATTTCAACGTTTAATCTAAATACGCAAGTTTACAAGTCATATCCAACACTCTAAACCGTTACCAAGATTTTATTACAGCTGATTTCCGAGAAACGATTCCAGCCAATGGGAACACAGTAGGCGGAGTTTGTAAAGAAAACACGTGGATTTGCGGCGGGCTTTATGCAAATAAGGGAAAGCGCCACCTGTCGGTAACTTCAGGTACTGTGTACCCGTGGGGACCATTCGTCGCGAGTGCTTGGGACCCATGAAACATTGGTTACTTCAGGGCCATCTGTCAACATAATTTGGGACTTAGCTCAAGATTTTAGGATTGGAAATGAGAGAGCACATCTCAAGCTTCCATTTGATGGCGAGTTCAACGAAATTCGATGGATATTACGCACTCTACAGAGCTGAGAAAAGGAGGCTTTTTCGTGAAATTTTAGTTGTACATTTTTTGCTCGCTTATGAATTTTTGATGATATGCTAAAAGATGCACTGGTAGCAGGGATATTTTGTGGTACCAACCATGTACATGTACATGTACATTAGGTTCTGGAAATGAAGTTGAATTTCGTATTTCGTAATTCCTGTTTCGTCAGATTCGCGAAACCTCGCGATCGGAAGCCTATGTAAGTACATGTACGATGTGCAAGAACATGAAAGCCCTTTTCGTTCCCGAAGCCGCCACTAGGGCTCGAAGGCTTCGGTATTGGCCGCCGGTTTATTTCTGACGTCATTCTAGGATTCCATTTTCCCCTAAAATTTCATTCTTTCCCGCTCTAATAAAACGGCGATCTTAAGCTTTTGTTACAGATCTGCAACACAGACAAAGAACATGTTCTCATCAACAAACTTCCGCGCAATACGGCATGTTCGATGACATTTACCACCCACGTGGCTAGGGGCATCCCCATTCTAAAAATAACTCGTGATATCAACATGATGATCTACAAATAGGCTAGATCCTCGGAAAATTTTATGCCGCAAAGATGGCGGCCAATACCGAAGACCCGAAGCCTTCTAAACGTAGCGGCGGCTTCGGGAACCAAAATGTACGAAAGCCACAACCAATGGCTGCGAGGCGGACTACACATCCAATTATGATCTTGGCTTCCCTGACCACAGTTCATCCCATGTGTACGTATACACAGGTGTAAAGTTTTTCAGTGTTTCCGTGTGTCACTGTTCCCCCTATTGTTCTGAAACACTGGCAGATAGATCGAAACGTTTCTCTCTGTGTCCTCCATTGTCGAGTCGCGGCTTATTCCAATAGCAGGGGAACACTCGCAGATGGGGAACGCTCAAAAACGTTACACCGGTACTATCTTCGTTACTGTTCGTGTTGGTCAAAAAATAAATATCAACAAGCCTGGCGGCGTAAATGGTTCACGTGGAAAGAGTTTGAAAAAGAATGTTCGCGCAAACACACAAAACTGCCTTCGATACAACAGCACGAAGTAAGTGCTCAACCTGATAGGCCTACTGCTACACTATAAAACAGTCCAATGGACAGAAGTTGTCACAGCCTGCGCAAAGTACATTCAATTCAGGCTAACACACCGACTGAAAAAAGTAAATCAACCCTCCCTCTCCATCATGAATGATGAAACAAAACAAGCCCAACCCAGTACTCGCACAAAAAGGGTGAGTGAAAATCCACGGCTCGTCGTAATGAAAACGCTCATAATGCACCATGGGTAAAGATAGAGACTGACCTCAAACCACTTCTAAATATAAATCCACGTGCTTCTCAACCTCGGCGCCACATCGAGGTCGAACTAATTACACAAACCATCGTATAGGTATTTGCTCGTCCGCCCGTGAGCCCGAGATTGAATGTGTGCTCATCAGCCTCCGTCCCACTTTCGGACTCCGTCGGTAATAGCTGGCCTATGTACATACCCCGCATGGATTTTAACCAATCGGATTCATTTCTTAATTATGAAATGGGTGGAAAACCACAAAATGCCCGAAAAAACATATTAATCGCAAACTAATCGGTTTTATTATTAGCCCGGACACTACTAGGCATAAAAAGTAACATATACCAGCTTAATGTTTTGAAAGCCGATAATGATTTAGTGCCGAAAAGTGTGTCGAAAGCTCATTTTGGACCAAATACATGTATAATGGTCACTAAAGGGACTATAGGCCCACGTGAACCAATATCAATATCAATACACATGCTTTGTCAAGGTTGCGCTTTGTAGTTTTTTCTCGCGTTGTTGAACCAAAAGATCATGTTACCCGTTTATGGAGTGTCCTTTATGATTGGGCAACCTGATAACGAGCAGAATAAACCTTGCTCAAATTTGTTCATACTGTGTAGATAAGGTGACCCATGATAAAATACCAGACGATGTTAAAGGCATTTTGTCATCATTTTATGATCTGTGTGATACATGTAGGTAAGCTACTAATAGGGAGGTTTCGAAATCAAACGATAAACGTAAACGTTAACGACAACGTTATTTTTGTACCGAAAATGCAATATATAATCTGGGTAATGTTAGTATGAAAAATAACGTTGTCGTAATGTTCACGTTTATTATTTGATTTCTAAACCTCCCTATTATCATTAAACAAAGCGTTTAAGAAAAAGTGCAATCAAAATATACCGCCATGGAAATAACTGAAACAGTCACTGATATCGGAGAATGCCCTGGCTCTCTTTAATACGACAGAATCCTCGACAAAATTTCTCGGAGTACTGAGCAGATTGCCGTAGTCAGTAATTTTTGCTTGTTTGATTGAACCAATTTTGTGGGCGCACAGAACGAAAGTTTAGAGGCTGACTTGATCGGTAACATCCGCACCGTATAGGCCTATATGGAAGAAAAAAAATGTAGGCGATGCACTAGGCGATACCGTAGGCCTATGGTGTGTATGGCCCACCAGTAGCACTGCAAAAATGTCCTATCGAGGACGGTTGGGGATTCACGACAGTATTGAACGTGATAATACGGAGGTTTAGAAATCAAAAGATAAACGTAAACTTTACGACAACTTTATTTTTCATACTACACATTAACCAGATTTTATATTGCATTTTCGGTACAAAAATAACGTTGTCGTTAACGTTTACGTTTATCGTTTGATTTCTAAATCTCCCTATTCTTTGAAGCTGCTTGAACGCTTTTAGATTTTACTTCAGGCCATGAAGGGTACATGTATTTCAGAAAAAAACAATACTAGGATAAATAACTGGTCTCCCAATATACCCTTGATGTTTATTCAGAAACACCAACATGACGGCAAGCAAACATTCATCAAAAAATCTAAATATGCCACGGTCAGTATGTTTGTGAAATTCTCTGAAAATATCGTAGAAATTACATGTATACTGACACTATCGTTTACCTGTACCAAGTCATAGAAGTCATCGTGATGGTGCTGATCAGGTTGACGTTATCAACATACATGTAGGCCCAGTGTAGTCTCACTTGAAATTTGAATTGAATTCCGATGGCACCATAAGTTTTTCCCCAGTTTTTTTTTCTTCCGCACGTCATCTTTAATTCTCGAGCCCAGACAGGTTGACCGGGCGAGCGATTGTTCAACCGAGATAAGGACGCGAGTCCTTGGAAAGAGCCGATCTCGTTCTGATCATGAGTTTGTTTGTGTTTCTTCATTCTGAGGCGAGGAGGGGAAGACTGCGTTTAAACAGGAACATCCAAGAAACTGCTTCGATTTGTCGATGATTGCGTACATGCAGGTAAGTCACGATGACAAATGTTGAAGTTTCGTCTTATCTTCCCAGTAAACGCCCTTGCTTATTCAGAGTATTTTGCTATTAGTCCATTTTTCAGTCTCGAGTTGGCCTGCATATTGTCTGACTCATTCAATTTAACTGTCAGAGATTTCACTTTAAGGGCCTGTCACACTGAAGTAGTTCTCAAAACGTCCTGCCCCGTCCTAAAAAAATCGTAAAACGGGCTAGAACGTGTAACCCTTGGCCAAATAACGCATCGATGTTCTGGAGTACCCTTCCCGTCCTTAAAGTTCGAAAAAAGTTGTGATAGCTCAGTGTGATGGGGGTATTATGCCCTCATCACACTGAGCTAGTTCTCAGTACGTTCTTGAAAATGTTACCGAACGGATTCAAACTGTGTGCGAACGGAGTGAACGTAGTAAGTGGCAACTTTTTACAGTCTTTTTACGAACTTCATGGACGGGCTTGGACGCCGGAAGAGTGCGCCAGTACTTCGAGGCATTATTTGGCCAACGTTACATGTTCTAGCCCGTTTTACGATTTTTTTTACGACGGGGCAGGACGTTTTGAGAACTACTTCAGTGTGACAGTACCTTTACGCTAAATGCCTAGTATGCATCCCAGCGGTGCACGCCTGGGTAGCCCCCGGGGGTAGGATAGGCCTAATGAAAAGTGTGCACAGTTTCGTAATTGCAAATTTTGCTTATTTCTTATGTGCCAACTCGATTTGGTATTCACTTGCTACCAAAGTCGATGTTGTCGTCTGTCCAGCACGTCCAAAATTGTAGAAGGAAACCAATTTCACGCCAGCGACAGGGCAATGGGCACCCGCTCAATATAGGCCTACGCCTGCCTTTTGCGCTGTCTGCCCACACCAACACAGAAAGAAAAAACGATCTCATCTCGAGATAAAATGAATCTCCAACTCTTGTCCCTAAAATGAGTTTATTTTGCAACTCGAATAGACATAACTGGGTCTCCACTTGAGATGACATTGTCTCCAAGTCGGACACTAGAACCACCACACCACCGAGCTCCTCATGAGCAGATTTTGGTTCCCCTCCGTTTCTTTCCAATTTTCTCCAGCTGATGCCCTGTCCCATCGACTGGAGAACTGAGAAAACGCAAAAGGAGTAGACTTTGTCTCCACTTCAGAATGAGACTCCAGTTGCAGTTATCTCCAGTCGATGCAAGAAAACTGGCAAAGCATTAGAAAACTGGTACATGTACTCATTTCTGTGTTCGAGTAGCAAAGAAACTCATTTTAGGGACAAAATAGCAGGCTAGAGACTCATTTTAACTCGAGCTGAGATCGATTTTTTTTCTGTGAACATTCAGGACAAATGGTGCCTCATGTACAGGCAGGGGAGAAGAGTTCCAACATGTTGTTCAAATGTTGCTTTGGCAAGTTTACATGTATACAGGCTCAAAAGTTCGTGTCATCTACATGTAATGTTCAGGGCCCATATTCATAAAACTGCTTAAAGATAACGTATCACGACTTCATTGTTTACATTCAATGTTTGTAAACATGCATGTTTACATTATGTTATTTTGGACTTTTAGGACATGCCAACCCACCAAATTGAATATTTTCAGTAGCAAAATAATTTCTAGAGGGGCATGCCACCAACAAATTACAATGTACTCATAAGGCAAAGAAAGACTGTACACAAACAAACAAAATGTAAATAAACAATGATTTTCGTGGCCCGCGAAAATATCCGTGATATATTATCTTTAAGTCTAAATGTGACACATATCCTTTGTTCAACACAAAAGATAAGTACCGGTATCACACTTTGACTTAAAGGACCACAGTGCTTCCCAATCCTGCGTTAACCTACCCGCGTTAAGGGAGACCTCTATTGACGACTTGGTAAACTACGCATGCTACTACGTGCATTGTAGTGTAATCATACATTCTCCAACACTGGGGCGAAAGGCTTAACTACAGTATTGGAGAACGGGTACCGGTGGCGCCGGCTGTCGACAAAAATTGGCAATACCGTGGTGCTTTAAGTACAGTGGAACCCCGGTAACACGACCACCCACGGGACAGACCCAAAGTGGTCGCGTTAGCGGGGTGGTCGCCTTACCGAAATCGGCCCGATGAGTGCCGATCCAGACCGAAGTAAACTGAGTGTCATATTTTCTTTTTTATCCATGTTTCGTTTAATAAACCAGACTAGACCATCTCCAGCCTGGCCTGATACTAGTAAGCAGATAGCCCACTGACGCTGTGACGACTAGGATGGACGACTGGCAGGTGTGGAAATGGTGAATTCCGTGTAAATATTGCGCCCGTCTCATGCTTAGGCCTGCCTTTTATGATCGCTGACCCCAACCGTCATGCACATGGCTTATGTCATGTGTTAATTGGTCCTGTTTGGTACACACACACTGCTGACTCGCCTTTGTTTGATAATCAGACCACTAATTAGGTTGCNACATCCTGTGCACTACGCTAATCAACTGACTGCCGGCATGCGAGGGATATTTGTTACCTGGTTCAGGGCAATGCGTGTAACTCGACGTTTAAGCCAAACTTCGCGTACTGTTTGGCAAACCAGGCTCGATAAATGGACATTTTCTTCTGAAAATCGCTTATTGGTAGCCTAGCTCCCTACCGCAAGGCACCCTCCACCACACGCCACTGTCTCCCCTGCCAGCTGCTCTAAGAGCGCTGCATAATTAATGAGCTAGACGTGCGTCCAAGACTAGGCTTTAACTGCATACACAGCAGTTAGCTGTGCAAATAAACAGTTCGATGCCTTTAACGCATAGCAGTCTTAATCTTCGTTCGAGGCATAGCCTGCTCCCAAATCGCAACTTTCCGATGCCTTTTGGCGAGGGCTGCGACGGCGAGTCGGAGGACGCCATCTTCGTCTTCTGTTTGCATAATTAATGGGGTCTAATTAATATTCATTATTGTCTGCTTGCCATCTAAGACCAAATTTCTGTAATTCGGCAAGCATTTGCTTGCCAAATAACCACTTCCTTTTTTTAATACCTATTTAGCATGAACTTACAATAGGCCGTAAATCCATGTGTACGCCCATATCAAAGTTTCGTGCCATTTTTGGGACAGTAGAAGACTATCTTAAAAAATCGTTCTGTAGTGGTGTACAGGGATCTGTCACTAAGCTAAAGTCGATTGCTTCATGAAGAATCAGTTTGCGAATATTTCTAATTATCGGCACCCGTTTCGAGTAGGCCTACACAATGAAATACAATACAACGTACCTCCCGGCCATTCACACAAATTATGAAGGGCGAACAATGCCAAAAGAGGAATGAATTTCTATTGAAAACAGGTTAAAGTCAAAAATCACCGTTTATTCTTGACGGATCAAGAAAAGCTTCTGTAACTTTTTAGCGTCACTTCTTACCTAATCAAGGTTGAATCTGCGGGGAGAATACTTGTTTGTGTACTTCTAATTTTGTGCTCGCGTTTTTCGACCTCAAACCGCACACTAATCACAACGTGTGCCATATATGGTCATCGCGCTACACGAGAAAGAGATGTAAACGAAGCACTACGTTCAAACGGTCGTGTTCCCGTATCAGCTCAGGTAGAACGTTATTCAACGCTTTTCTTCTTTTATAGTACAAGAGACTTGTTCTTCATCCGGGAGATAGGAAGACGGCAAATGGCAGAAGAAACCAATTCCGGCATGCTAAACACAGTGACGTGCAACAAATGGTCTCATCTCGTCTCAAAGTCGCTCCCACATTTCCAGGGAATAGACGCTGTTATACAAAATGACGACAGAATTGGAATCAGCTTCGAAAGCGTCTTTACACTTTTGTCTGCGGAACGACCATCTCTGAAAAAGTACAATGTTCAAAGACAGTTTCAAAACTTCAGCGACGGGGGTGATTGGCATGACTCCGAATGGTTTGTACCATTGATGGCGCTCATCCGATTTGCACTCCACCATTGCGATGATTTTCGCCTATGCGAAATGATGTGTGACGATTTAGTCAATGCCTGCATGAACAATGCGCAGTATGAGGTGGAATACTTAGGCTACGATGGCATTGTAATGGGTTTTATAAAGATGCATCTCAGAGGCATCACGCCGTATTTCGATTCCTTGTACGGCGTTTGTGAAGATGACATGGTTTGGTTGCAGATGGACTTTATTTATCAACTTTTTCGAAAAGATCCAAAACCGGTGAAGAAATACAACATGCATCGCCAGATTTCCAACCATCGATACGGAATTCGAAAGTGCGGCTCAAAATATTCAGTCTCGCTACTTTCTTTATTAAGATACGTCTTCTACCACCAGGATCATTACGAATTATGTAGAAATATAAGCCACGACATTCTCAAAGGACTCCTGGAGTTCGTTGGAATTGAGTACCGAAAACCTACGGTGTCACTGTGCACGCACATCGCGAAACTTAACGTACCCGCTATGTCTGATATATACGGCCAGCCACTTGATCTTTCAACATGAACAAAATGTTTCTTCCTTTTTCCTTCCTCAACTCCAGTAGGCCTACCAATATTATCACCATCCGGGTTTTAATGATAATTCTCAGTCAACTGAACAGATGAGCTATTACGTAATTACGATATTTCCAAATCTCCAAAATTTTACTGGAGACATATGACCAACAAGATGTACTTTTATATGGAACAAACCGTGTTAAAATTGGCCCAGTAGTATTTGAAATATTCAAAGTATGAGGTGTAGATAAACTAATGTCCATGACTGTACAATGGAATTGCAGGAATTTTTTATTCGTTTTAAAAACGATGGCAAAACAATTTGATAGGGAGGTTTCGCAAGCGCCCGGTTATTCCCTACGACGACGTTTAACAATTTGATAATAGGGAGGTTTCGCAAGCGCCCGGTTAGGCCCTACGACGACGTTTATCTACATGTATTGTTTGGGTATACCCACACAACAGATAAACGTCGTATGGCCTAACCTGGAGCTTGCGAAACCTCCCTAATATGCAGCCCCTCTCGAACACCGCCGCCTTTTCACCAACTATACCAGTTGTGCAGTTCGTTGAGGCTCACCTTCTGAGCGACATGCGCCTCGTTTTGCTGTGACGGGTCACTGGATGAAACATACCAGGCGCGGATCCAAGGGAGGGGGGGGGGGCGCACCCGGCGCACGCCCCCCCCCCCTTTCGGCCGACAAATCTTTAAAATTGACCATGAAATTCTGAAATTTGGAGCAAATCATTGAAATTGACCGCAGATTTCAATGTATCTAGCACGGTGCGCCCCCTCTTTCCCGAAATCCTGGACCCGTCCCTGCATACATGTACCAACTGGAGGGAATTAGTCGCGGCAGTCAAAAATGACATAAGAATAATTTCATGTTCCAAATTCACAATTTCAAAATTACATGTATTTTAGCAAAAATATATAACACCAAAAATACAGTAAGCTCGAGTTTAAACCACCGGTTCATTATGTTCATAAGCACACCTAATCGAAATGGAACTAATCAGTTGCGTTTAAATCCAGGCCAGTCTAGGCCTTGAGACACCGATTCCAGCCATTCAGCATAATACTTGTTTTGTTTTATTCACTGCCATTTTGATTGTGGGTGTGCTTATGAACATAATGAACCGGTGGTTTAAACTCGAGCTTACTGTATACATGATAGTAAATAAAAAGGCAATTTCCAGAGTGTTTGCGAATTTTCGACCCCAACCGGGGTCTTCTTCAGGCTGGTACTTTACAATCCGAAACTCTAGGATTGTAAAGTACCAGCCTGAAGAAGACCCCGGTTGGGGTCGAAAATTCGCAAACACTCTGGAAATTGCCTTTTTATTTATCATATATTGTGTGTCAATTTTTGTGCTGTTCTTCTCTTTGGACCAAAAATATACAAGAAAATCACCATTTTTTCCGTATGGTCAACAGCATGTTAGAGGCGAACCGTTCAACCGATTACTAATTTCTCTACCGATATGGAAAGATGAGGTCTTTTGCTAAACAATGACACTTGTTATAGCTTTCAATTCCAAGTATTAATTGAGATATAGCGCCCGAAAAATGACCACTTCAAGCCCCATTTCTCCTTGCGCGCCATCTGTTCCCCGGGAGCAATCTTCAAATTTAGTTTCATGGCTCTGAGCAGATGGCGCTGACGATCAAGTCTTTCCATATTTGGAAATGGGTATTTGCATAAGGCGATCAATTCCGGGAATCCTCCTAACACAGCCAATGAGAGCCAGGTGTCGGTTGCCATATTTGGCAAGCTCGTTAGAGTGCCATCTTATGGGAATATAGTGAACTTAGCACCCGGGGATTTGCCTGCACGGAATGCCGAAAAGAAGCCTAAACCACCTATCCTGGGAGCGCTGTATCTCACCTATTTCGGGGAACTAACTCGTCAGATAAGTCTCATGCTGTAGGAAAAGACTTCAATTTTCGATTAAGACATAGAAACCACGAGGATATGCCGGGCTGATACCGTTGTTTACTGAAAGAAAGAAGCCAAATTTGCGATTTTCGAGTTGCATATTTTTGGTGTTCTATATTTTTGATTTTAGCGTATTACATCACTTGATAAGCCTTGATTTGCAGTTGACCGTGTTCTAAGTGCTATTCGAAGGCAGCAAAGCCACAAGTTGTGCAAGTGTGCTCTTAGTAGGCAATAAATTCCCGATGTGAGTAATGTAATTGATTCAAGATGGCGGCGTTTGATTCTCTATTCAACCGGAACACCAAGACATCCCGCGTGACATTGCGAGACTTGGGTTTGGGATTTAGTCCCGGAGGAAAAACCAACGCTGCCATCTTGAATATAATATGAAAATGTCCAACGACATGTGAGCGCGCAGCAGCGCATGGTCGGGGGGAGACCCCCCGAACCCCCCCTTTCTGGGGGAAACCCCTAGGCCCCAAGCCTGATAATTAGTCCGGGTAAAGTCATGTCGCCAGTGCCAAAACTGTGTAGTGAGACATCACGTCATTCTCATCAAAACTGTGTAGTGAGACGTCGACGGATTCTTGACCAATGACGTTGCGTCTCACGACGTGGTGACGTTTGCTTAGCAACGCGTTATTGCAAATGGCGGCGATGTCGTTTGCCCGTGAGGGGCGGAGATCATGCGAGATTAGGCCCATTTCAGAAATATTTCCGTATATTCTTTTCATGACGTGCTTCAGATACTTATTTAAGTTGTTGCTGAGTATGAACGTTGTGTCTAAAACGCGTGGGTGAACTGATCACGCACGGAACGAGATCTAAATTCTCCCAGATTGCAACACTCCAAGATGGTGGCCAGTCACTTTTCCAAAACCGGAAGTCGAAAACGTCGACAAAAACTTCTTTTCCCGACTTGGTCATTCGGCTTAAACTACTTCACTTGTTGCATTTATTGGGGGGAACCCTCGGTGAATAGAAATAGATTTATTCGTGCGTATCCCTCTCGTTTTCGCCAGCGGCGCCCGTGGTTCCCGGGACCCCATGGGCAAACAACGAATTTCTTAAAGTTACACTTTTTTGAAGCTCACAGTATATGGATTTGCAATGAATTCTGGGTACTTTTTCCCCTACTTACGCACGTGTTACCATAAAAGCGCTTCGCGCGGCGGCTTCGCCGCCGCGCTGCGCGCTATAATAGCGCCCCCACCTACATGTATAGCTGGGAAAGTGATACGGCGACCGAACAACCTGGATCTATTTCCGGACTACTTTAACTCATCCATTAGAAGATATAGTTCGATGAAACTCATCACTTTTGTGTCGAAAAAAGAACCTAACGATGGCAGTTTTGGGTTAATTTGATAAAATATAACATGCAAAAGCGAATTTTACAAAGATTTTGCGAGTTATTTTGCAACTACTATCAGCATCAGCCGATGTCACGAGTTTGGACGTCGCCATCATGCCATACACTACAGAATGTACAGTGCACTGACATGCATTTCGCTGTTCTGATGCAGTGCGTACACTGTGTATTTGTTTGCCATTCCCAAAACAATAAAATGTTCTATTATGGGTCTTCTGATGTAAATATGCGAATAAATTGACTCAAATATATTTAGTTCATCTGAAATCATTATAAAACACAATAAAAGTAGCAAGTCATTTCTTCAGAACTACTTTTACCGCGGAAGTATGCTCCCGAAACCGGCGCTCTGAGGCGCGACGCATCACATAACCGTACGCAAAATGGCGGATTTGACCGTTGTTCGTCAGGGTCACAAACCGACGCAACGTCACTAGGTTGTTTTTGAGGCTTGTGCCCTGTTGTTCAGGTTGATTCTCCATTCCGACACCTTCACTGGCACGACCAGTTCGCTTTAAGAACATACCTGGCCATCAAACCAAAACACAGTAACATGATGATGTGCATTAATGATGAAGGTTAACGCAGCCGTCCTGTTTGCTAAGGCATTAAGAACGCGGACGAACCACTCACCCACACCCACAGCGTCTTATTACTAAATGTCAGAAATATTCATTTTTCCATGCTTCATAAGTCCGGCGATCAGTTAATCTGGAAATGACTGGACGGTTCACCTCGTCCCAGATCTTGTCTAATATGCGTCGATATCTTTTCATTTTCATTTTTCTTCAGGTATTGAAAGGTTTTTCTTTCTAAAATCACTTTTCGCGTCCCGTGGAAACCAAACGAGAGTTTTCGCAAAGGTCACGAAACGCCAACGGAAACGACTGTCCTTTGTTTGGTGCTCAAAGTGGTGTAACAGTTACATGTACACCAAAAACGAGTGTTCAATGAACACCGAAAACCAGGGTTACTTAGTTGCCATAACCGATTTTCGGTGTAGGGGGTTACACCACTATTCGGTGTTCACTGAACACCGAAAACTAGTGTCCTCTCGGATGGACACTGCTGGCTAGTGTCCATGAACACTTGAACTTACACCGCTGGATGGTGTACCTTCAGTGAACACTCAATTCCGGGTTGCTTGTACACTGTCTTTTGGTGTCGATTGCTCTCTTCGATGTTGTGGCACCAACGTTCGCGTTCGCGGTCAGGACCTTCGCAAAAACTTTCAAATGATTCGAAAAGAAACGCTCATTTTCTTTCTCCTATACATTTTATTGCTGCAGTTTTTCAGCTTGGCTTCTTGCTGCGTTCATTCTCAAAGAAGAATTTTTTCCTTCCGTAGATTTGCTTCCGAGAATCACTAGGCGATGAATCCCTTGGTGATGATAGCCTTGGAGATTTGTCGGAAGCCGACGCCGGAGACATGGATGAACCGAGTGAGTAGGTTGTAGTAGAGTCAATGACGAGAAAAATCGGGGCAAACTGGACAAAAGTGCCATTTTTTGCCCAATGTTCCTTTAATATGGTACTTCAATTCTAGAAGGGGCGCCCAAGTCAGATCACCATGGTAACGTCAAAATCGGTGTTGAAGTTTTGGACACTGACTTTATCATTGGACCCAAGAACTGGGCTTTGTACAGGAAAATGGGACGCGATGTACAGCTAACCTTTGAACGGTTGGATTTACACCCCATAAATGTATTATCAACAGATAGAAACATGGTGTCTTATAATCATATAAGCATGCTTTTAGTAATTTTTAACTGATTAAGTAATTGCAAACGACGTTTTTATATATTTTGACCCATTTTGTGTTAATTTGCATAAAGAACGTTGTAAATGATTTGACGTAAGAAAGACAGTTCTCTTATGACGACTTTAATAATCCAACAGAACTTCTCAACTTTGTCTTCATACACTTCACACTTCGTATCAGCACTGATGGCAAGATTGACATATGACACGTGACACGTACTGGTACTTGACACTTCACAGGTACGTAAAAACTGAAAAGATAGAGCCCAGGAATCATAAGAAAGAGCTTACAACAAAACAACACAATGGGACAGTCATAACATGAAATGTCCAACACGGTGCTGCCACCTGGTGTTATTCACAGAAAATTCGAGCATGACCCGTAGCCAAAAAGGAGCCTGGAAACTACAGGATTTCACGTGAAATAGGGCAGATGAACTGTTACGTAACGTGCCTTATGCCCTTAAGAACCTATACATCACTAAGAAGTAGCCAGCAACGCTGTTAAACAGGCAGGAGACTGGGCTGCAGCGGTCAACATCTCAAACGGACACATTTGGCAGAACTCCAGAAATGTACCTCACATCAAAAGTCTCATTACTTCGTAAACACCCAATGGCAGGGGCTTAAATTACTGTAACTGGTACCAAAGATATCTACCATAGGGATACCTACCTCTGTCCCAGGTTTGTAACCTTCCAAAGACTTAAAATACGGGCTTAAGGGGCAGAAAAACGACATGACGTGTGTCATCCATTAAAACAATAGCAGTGAGGCGGAAGCACATGGTTTTGCATGCTGCGCATGCGCCACCACGTGACTACACTACCGAGGCGGGAAAATTATAAATCAGATCCACCTAAAACCCGGCTACGGCCGTTACATGGCTCCCCTCTATTTCATACGAAATAGACATTTACACACACTGGGGCAAAGGTACCATCCTTGAAACATTCACTTCAAAAACATGCACTGTCCCTTTAACAACACTATGGGCTCTATCAAAATTAAGTATACCGGCAAATACCTATTCACCTAGTGATAGTAACACTTTGGAATTACAAAACAAACAACATGAAATCAATTCTCATAAGAAGGCACAACTGCCATGACTGCTCATTGAATAAAGCGTCCCTATCAACATCATCAAGGCAATACACCAAGCATACACCCTCAAAAGGCAGGTGAAAACTTCACAAGGCAACTCCAACAACCTGAACAAACCTCACTTAACGCGGTCCTACTACTGAATCGTGAAAGTTAACGCGTACAGATGCACTCCACAACAGAATCCAGACGTAAGAATTCTCCATATGAATTCCTTATTGCAATAAAGAACATTCGCAATACATGTACTACAAGCAAGCCACCCAGTTGTGAGCTATCTAAACTCATTTAGCCAGCAAATTTGACTTATACGTTTACGTTTACCCGGGTAGCAAAAAATTATGCCAAAAATGCAGCATTCGTACCGTACAACTGGTGGGAATAGCCCGCAGTTGAATTCCACTGAAAGAATGCACCATACTATATTGACAAAACCACAAAAGCCATACTTCAGCAGAAGCATAGGAAACTCAAAGAGTAGGACACGTGCTAATTAATTTGACACAGCAAAGGATAAAGATTCTGACTTAGAGGCATCCGTAAAATATGACTCGCATAGATCTGCCAACTTAAAGGTGCAATACTGGGTACTTTGAGATTGCTCATTCACATCCTTTGAATTACACATCCTTTGACTTACACATCCTTGTAAGCAGAATAATTTTCACTTGAACACTGTTAACGTCATGAATATCGAACTGTAGACAAACATACATGCAACGTTAGTTCCCTGGTTCCTCGGCCGGGACTCCTGGGTCCCTGGTTTTCTCATCGGCATTACGACCATTCCCCGCAGGCAACTTCAACTCCTCAGAAAATGCCCTAGCCTGGATTAACTTAACGATGGCTTGTTTTGCTGCATCCATTTCCATTGCATCCACCGGGACGTAATTTTCTTGTCCTTTATCAACCAATGGAGACTTTCCTACACAACCCACTACACCCCAGCCAAGATCAGTCCTGATAGCGTATGGATCAGCATCACTTCCTGGAATGACCTCCCTGGGTTTCAACGCCTGTGGGCAGTCCGTGCCAATTAAGAGACCTATTTCTGCATCCCTATCCAACGGCTTCAGTTTCGTTCCAAGATCCGCTAGATGTGGCCAAGCTTGCACACTATCCGACGTGGCAATCTGCTCATGAGCGCCAGGAATACTTTGACGAGTATAACACTTGGGCAATGCAATGCTGATGGTATTGTCCATGTCCTGAACTTGTAACCCTGGTACCCGCACAGATGAAATCGTGTCCTGGGCTAACATAGTGATCAGTTTAAGTTGGACTTCTGTCCCTTCCAGATTCAACTTCTCGGCTACGGAACTAGATACGAGGCAGGTATCAGACTGGGGATCCAAAAGGGCGTACACTTTCAACCGCTGATCTGGTTGCTGAGCATGAGAAACAAACACAGGCACAATGTTAAAGTGCACTTGGTCCTGATTTCGTTGAGTGACATGTACAATGGCAGTCTGTTGATTCCCTTCCTCGTTTCCGTCTGGTGTGCCCGAAACTGGTTCCTCTGGTCTGTCCTCCCAATGAAGCAATGTGGGGTGAGATTTGTTGCAAATCTCACATTTCAATCGGTTACGACACTTGTTGCTTTTATGACCATAACGTAAGCATCCCCAACACAACCTATTTTCCCTGACTGTGTCCTGTCTTGTCCCAACTGACATAGCAGAAAACTTTGGACAGTTCAATATCAGATGACCCTCTTTGCAGACTGGACAAGTGGGCATCTTGGGTGCTGGAGTGCTCTCCGGATTGTCAGTGGAAGTGGCAAATGTATGAGCCGGAAAACTTCCCTTCAATGTGGCTTGCCCCTGCTTGGAACTCGACTGACTTGCTGACTGTTTAAGAGAGGTAACACTGTACACACCGTGATTGGCCGACTTTGCCTGTCTTTCTACAAACTGAACCATCTCATCCAGACGAGGAGCATAACTCGGGTTTCTTTCCTCCTTATTGACGATATAAGTAGTCCACCGATCCTGTACCTTTGGTGGCAGCTTCTCAAAGATACGTTTGATTGTGCTTTGGTTATCCACCTCTCTTTTAAGATCCCTGTCGTTAAGTGTCTCGTACACCGCCGTCACTTTATCTGCAAACTCCTGCAAAGCCTTGTTACTTCCAACACGATGACTAGCAGTAAGGATATCCAAGCAGGAATCAATGATCTGGCATGGCCTTCCAAAACGTGACTGTAACACCTCCTTAGCTCTATGATAACCGTTGCTGACTCCGTGGAATCGCTCGATAGCAGAATAAGCTTCTCCTTCAACCACCATGAGGAGCTGAGCTAACTTATAGTCATCAGTGAAGTTCTTTGAACCAACACGCACGTCAAATGACTTCATGAAGGCAACGTATTCTGACGGCTTTCCCTTGAATGTCATCGGGGGAGGTGGCGGAAGCTCCGACTGAGCCGTGATTTTCTCCAAAGTTTGTGCCAGACTTATGAGAACATCAGAATTCGACAAAGTCACAGGTACAACAGCAGGTACGGCTGGGTCTGACACAACTGGTGGTACATCCACATTGAAATCGTTAGACAGCGCCGCAGGGGGCGATGACACACCCTCAACCTGTTCAGAAACGCCTGGGGGTGTTGACGTGTCTGCCACGTTAACCGGAACCACTGGCAGCACAGGAGCGTCCACAGCATTAGTAGTCTCTGTCGGGACTGGGGCTGCTTGCATAACAATCGTGGCATTCCTTGGCCGTTGGAACTCTGCTGCCCAAGGATTCATACTCTGATTCCGCGTATTAGGAGTGCTGCTGGCAGTAGCTCCCTGACCAAGTCTCGGAAACAGTTCCTGCGTAAGTTCATGAATCTCCCTCCGAGTCGCATCCAGTTCATTTTCCAACTCGTCCATCCACCGATGAAAGTCCTCTCCATCGACCGTTCGTACATCTATGTTGTCCATTTCTGCGGTTACTTCCTAGGAGAGTTTTTACTGTAAATGATTTGACGTAAGAAAGACAGTTCTCTTATGACGACTTTAATAAATCCAACAGAACTTCTCAACTTTGTCTTCATACACTTCACACTTCGTATCAGCACTGATGACAAGATTGACATATGACACGTGACACGTACTGGTACTTGACACTTCACAGGTACACATGGTACGTAAAAACTGAAAAGATAGAGCCCAGGAATCATAAGAAAAGAGCCTTCCAAAACAATGGGATAACCATTACCACAAATGCCCTGCACAGTGCTGCCACCTGGTGTTGTTCACAGAAAATTTCGAGCATGACCCATAGCCTAAAAGGAGCCTGGAAACTACAGGATTTCACGTGAAATAGGGCAGATGAAATGTTACGTAACGTGCCCTATTTCCTTAAGAACCTATACATCACTAAGAAGTAGCCAGCAACGCTGTTAAACAAGCAGGAGACTGGGCTGCAGCGGTCAACATCTCAAACGGACACATTTGGCAAAACTCCAGAAATGTACCTCACATCAAAAGTCTCATTACTTCGCAAACACCCAATGACAGGGGCTTAAATTATTGTAACTGGTACCAAAGATATCTACCATAGGGATACCTACCTCTGTCCCAGGTTTGTAACCTTCCAAAGACTTAAAATACGGGCTTAAGGGGGGCAGAAAAACGACATGACGTGTGTCATCCATTAAAACAATAGCAGTGAGGCGGAAGCACATGGTTTTGCTTGCTTGCGCATGCGCCACCACGTGACTAAACTACCGAGGCGGGAAATTATAATCAATGCATGCTGCGCATGCGCCACCACGTGACTACACTACCGAGGCGGGAAAATTATAAATCAGATCCACCTAAAACCCGGCTACGGCCGTTACAAACGTAATTTCTTATTACATAACTACTGAAAACAATTAAGAACATGCTTATCTGCTTCTGAGGCACTTGGACGCCCCTTCTAGAATTGAAGTACCATATTAAGGGGGCGGTAGTGGAAACATACAGCGCCGTTTTAGTGCGGCGGTCGAAGGTTGAACCGTCTTATTTATGAATAACCATGTATTGTTAATAAAATTAGGCGTCAAGGACAAGCTGATCATGGTTCGTTGCCAAAACCTACACTCTTTCAAAAATATTGTCCAGCACAATGCTTGTACACCCGGTGCGTCCGAGCGCATAGGCCTATTTTAATGACAATAAGGAGGTTACTTTAATAGCCCGCGTATTTCGAAAAGCGTAGGCGTGTTTAGGCCAAAATATGAAAATTTTGGGAAGACTTTTCCCGTCCATCAGGCATCGCACTTAGTGGTTTCTTTTCATTTGGCAGCAGTATATTTGTGCGCAGGGCGCGACGTTGAGATTTTTTCACTATTCAACAGGATTCGGGAGATATATTCTAAAAGTTCATTTTTGACCAATTTTTGGCACAAATTACATAATTATCATTACTAAGAATTAGAATTTGCAAATTATCTCAACGTCGGCACCTGCACATATGTATTCCCCAACATTTTGTGGTAAAACGCCAGGTCCCAGTCGCGTTGTGCCGAGAAATCTATGACGAAAAAGTCAAATGGGGGGTCTCATTGTTTGCTTAATTAGCTGATTAATGAAAGATGAAAGCACATCGTTTACAATTCAGATGTGTAGAACAAGAGTAGCAATTTCATAGAAATACATGAAATCGATGCTACTTTTTTGCTTGAAGAAAATATGAATTGTTTTCAGTTGCCATTTGCAGTGCGCTTCCTTATGGCTACCGCCCCCTTAAAGGAACATTTGGGCCAAAAATGGCGCTTTTGTCCGCTATGTCCTGATCGGGTCACAATTTTGAGCTTATTGACCGGACTATTGCTCCTGGTAATGGAAGTTTTTCCTCGTGTGGGTACTCGAGTAGCATACATGTATGTATGTGGTGGGTGAGATTGCATGACGCGGGGACGCCGATAAGGCTCCTGTTTATTGGTAATCTGCACCTCCGGACGTCACCTCACTTAAACTCCCTACGCAGTTGTGTACCGCGCCCCCTTCGGTTTACCCGCTCTCCACAACTGCTTAACTTCGTAAAATTCGCCGCGTTTGGTCAACAGATGGCGCTAAGAGAGTCGGCCAATGAGAGCACCGAGCTACCGGTAACCAAGCTGGCCTGATACACTTTTTCATTGGCCGAACGGTTCGTAGCCATTGTAGCACAAGAACATCCGTTGCCAACGGGCCAAAGAGTTCTGAAAGCAGCGTGCTGATAGGCTGCAAAACTCGCGCCAGGCCCTGTGACGCCATCTGTTAACCAAACGCGGCGACTTCCACGATGTAAAGCAGTTGTGGAGAGCGGATAAACCGAAGGGGGCGCGGTACACAACTGCGTAGGGAGTTTACCATTTACTATCAATAGTTATACCTCATGATGTCCCGGGCACGATGTAGAGTAGGCCTATTTTACGCAGAACTAAAACACGGCAAGCAAATTCCATCCATTTTTCTTTCAGAGGAGATCGGTTCGTGTCCACCTGCACCGATCGTTCAGAATGCGACCAGGAGCTCTACAGGCGACGGGGCTGTGACTTCGATAGTCACCTATACATGTAAGAAAGGTCTTGTGAAAGTGGGCGGCGACGCTACCAAAGCCTGCCAGGCGGATCTGAAGTGGAAAGGCAATGATATTATATGTGAGAGTAAGTACGCATGATGATCATCGACTAAGGGATAATTCAAGCATTGTTCCAAGTGGTTTTCCCCGAAACCAGAGACTTTTCCCGCTATCAAACGGGTAGGGCCTAGGTAATGGGCACCAGTGATCTTGCATCAGACACCAGAGACACGGGCGGGCGCTAAGCCACAAGCGAGATGCTTGATGTTTAGGACAAAAATATGTTTTCTTTGGTCGCCGAGGGCGGGGGGGGGGGGGAAGGTATATTAGAATATACTTCAAGTATACTGTAATTCACTTTCAAGTATACGGGCATATACTTGCAAGTATTCGCTAGATTTCGTGCAGTGGACATCCCGCACACCACACGCAGCACTTACGATAATGTGGTAGGAACGACGACGTGGTTCAAATGCAAGGCTGAGTTCCCGGAACAGGTGTCGGGAAACCGGGCGCGTGTTTGTATGAAAAACCGGAGGTGGTCGGGGACCGATCTTGGGTGCGCCGGTTAGTATGGCCCGCATTGATTTCTATCTTGAACTTTTTTCTGACGGTCTAACCACACAGTGCTCCTTAACTTGCAGAAAGGTTAAAAAAATTGCATTGCCAATATCGTGTAGTTTCCATAACTGAAAGAATAAAAAAAGGCCGGGTTTATTTGGCAAGCATGCTTGCCAAGCAGCTCCCTTTTTAGTCCTTATTTAGCAAGCATGCTTGCCATCTAATGCTGAAAAATGTCCCTATTTGGCAAGCACGTAACGCCCCCTAATGAATATTAATCAGGATATGTGCTTGCCATATTATTCAGCACGTTTGGCTATTGGGCAAGCAAATATGCCAGTTGTTTGTTATAACCTTGGAGGAAGTTATAACCTATGCAGGTGCAAGCAAGGGCCAAGGGAGATCGGGGGGGGAGGGGCACAGTTACACAGAGTAAAANAAACCTCATGTCCATGTTGTACTTTTTGGACGGAAAATTTGAGAGGCACGGCGCTGATTTTAGGCACGGCCGGGAGCGATAGTATTTTTTTTATCTTGAACTTACGTAACGGAACCCAAACAACAATATTCATGTCAATGGCACCCTCACCTATGGCGTAGTTACGGAGCATTGACTACTGTCAGGCCACCATCCGGCAGTCGTTTGTTGGCACCTTCCACTGTTCGGATCTATTTTTGTACGAAAACACAAAACGTTTCTTCTTGATATGCCTTTTCGGAGAAAAGGAAAAAACAAGAGAAGGAAAAAATGAAAAAAAAAGGAAACAAAAACGAGTGTGATCAATCAAGTTTCGAACCCGCGACATTGGGGTTGCTGGCCCATCACTCTTTGCACTACGCTAATCAACTGGCTGCAGATATGCGATGTGTAAATGTGTCGGTACGAACTATTTCGTCTTCCCAATCTGAATACCGACAGTGCACACATTTGATGGCACACCACTTTGGATACTTTATCAACATGATGATCTACAAATAGGCTAGATCCTCGGAAAATTTTATGCCGCAAAGATGGCGGCCAATACCGAAGCCTTCTAAACGTAGCGGCGGCTTCGGGAACCAAAATGTACGAAAGCTACAACCAATGGCTGCGAGGCGGACCCAATTATGATCTTGGCTTCCCTGACCACAATTCATCCCATGTGTAACATCATAGGTGAATGTTAGCTCAGTGTTCCCCAACAATAGACGCGGCCTAGAATGGTTATTGTTGGGTTAGTTGCCGCTTAATCCGTTAGGAGGGAAACAATAAGAAAAACACAGAAATACGGGGAACACTCATCGACGTTACACCGGTACTATCTTCGTTACTGTTCGTGTTGGTCAAAAAATAAATATCAATATCAATATCAATACACATGCTTTGTCAAGGTGCGCTTTGTAGTTTTTTCTCGCGTTGTTGAACCAAAAGATCATACCGTTTATATCAGTGGAGTGTCCTTTATGATTGGGCAACCTGATAACGAGCAGAATAAACCTTGCTCAAATTTGTTCATACTGTGTAGATAAGGTGACCCATGATAAAATACCAGACGATGTTAAAGGCATTTTGTCATCATTTTATGATATGTGTGCTGCATGTAGGTAAGCTACTAATATCATTAAACAAAGCGTTTAAGAAAAAGTGCAATCAAAATATTCCATCGAAACTACTGAAACAGTCACTGATATCGGAGAATGAGCTGGCTCTCTTTTGACAGAATCCTCGACAAAATTTCTCAGAGTACTGAGCAGATTGCCGGAGTCAGCAATTTTTGCTTGCAATTGAACCAATTCTGTGGGTGCGCAGAACGAAAGTTTAGACGCTGACTTGATCGGTAACATCCGCACCGTATAGGCCTGTATGGAAGAAGTAGGCCTATGATGTGTATGGCCCACCAGTAGCACTGCAAAAATGTCATATCGAGGACGATTGGGGATTCACGACAGTATTGAACGTGATAATACGGAGGTTTAGAAATCAAAAGATAAACGTAAACTTTACGACAACGTTATTTTTCATACTGCACATTAACCAGATTTTATATTGCATTTTCGGTACAAAAATAACGTTGTCGTTAACGTTAACGTTTACGTTTATCGTTTGATTTCTAAACCTCCCTATTTTTTGAAGCTGCTTGAACGCTTTTATATTTTACTTCAGGCCATGAAGGGTATTTCAGAAAAAAACAATACCAAGATAAATAACTGGTCTCCCAATAAAGTCCGTTCCAGATACCTAAGGCAAATGGTACTAGGTTGAACTCTGCAATGTTACACGACCCTGTTCACTATTTTGACGATTTATTGCACAATACTTAACAGGCGAGTCAAATGGTGAAGTTTATAATGCATGTCACCTTGCCTGATTGGCTGTGTTTGTGGTCAAGCTGTTAGTAATAGACTAACCACAACTGACAAGGTTAGCCAAGTACGATTTGCCTTAGGTATCTGGAATGGACTATACCCTTGATGTTTATTCAGAAACACCATCATGATGGCAAGCAAACATTCATCAAAAATCGAATATGCCACGGTCAGTATGTTTGTGAAATTCTCTGGAAAATATCGTAGAAATTACATGTATACTGACACTATCGTTTACCTGTACAAGTGATAGAAGTGTGATGGTGCTGATCAGTTTGACGTTATCAAGATACATGTAGGCCTTGTAGTCTCACTTGAAATTTGAATTGAATTCCGATGGCACCATAAGTTTTTCCCCAGGTTTTTTTTCTTCCGCACGTCATCTTTAATTCCCGAGCCCAGACAGGTTGACCGGGCGAGCGATTGTTCAACCGAGATAAGGACGCGAGTCCTTGGAAAGAGCCGATCTCGTTCTGATCATGAGTTTGTTTGTGTCTCTTCATTCTGAGGCGAGGAGGGAAAGACCGCGTTTAAACAGAAATATCCAAGAAACTGCTTCGATTTGTCGATGATTGCGTACATGCAGGTGAGTCACGATGACAAATGTTGAAGTTTCGTCTTATCTTCCCAGTAAACGCCCTAGCTTATTCAGAGTATTTTGCTATTAGTCCATTTTTCAGTCTCGAGTTGGCCTGCATCTTGTCTGACTCATTCAATTTAACTGTCGGAGATTTCACTTTAATACCCCCATCACACTGAAGTCGTTCTCATAACGTCCTGCCCCGTCCTAAAAAAATCGTAAAACGGGCTAGAACGTGTACCCTTGGCCAAATAATGCTTCGATGTACCGGAGCACCCTTCCCATCCACGAAGTTCGTAAAAAGACTGTAAAACGTTGCCACTACGTCCACTCCGTTCGCACACAGTTTGAGCCCGTTCGGCAAAATTTTCAAGAACGTACTGAGAACTAGCTCAGTGTGATGGGGGTATAAGGGCCTGTCACACTGAAGTAGTTCTCAAAACGTCCTGCCCCGTCCTAAAAAATCGTAAAACGGGCTAGAACGTGTAACCCTTGGCCAAATAATGCATCGATGTTCTGGAGTACCCTTCCCGTCCTTAAAGTTCGAAAAAAGTTGTGAGAGCTCAGTGTGATGGGGTATTATGCCCTCATCACACTGAGCTAGTTCTCAGTACGTTCTTGAAAATGTTACCGAACGGATTCAAACTGTGTGCGAACGGAGTGAACGTAGTACATGTGGCAACTTTTTACAGTCTTTACGAACTTCATGGACGGGAAGAGTGCGGCAGTACTTCGAGGCATTATTTGGCCAACGTTACACGTTCTAGCCCGTTTTACGATTTTTTACGACGGGACAGGACGTTTTGAGAACTACTTCAGTGTGACAGTACCTTTACGCTAAATGCCTACTATGCGTCCCAGCGGTGCACGCCTGGGTGCGGATTTTTTTTCCTAAGCGGTATAGATTCCTAACAGTATATCCATTACGAAATGAAATTAACGAAGTGAATGGTGGGTTAATGGTTGGGTAAGTGTAAGGGTTAGGGTTAGGGATAGTGTTAGGGTTAGTGTTGGGAGTAGTATTAGGATTAGGATTAAGATTAGGATTAGGATTAGCTTTTGATATATAGGTTAGGAAAAAAAGTTGGTCGTAATGGATATATCGGTTAGGAAAAAAACAAATCGCCGCCTGGGTAGCCCCCGGGGGTACCCAATGTTATACAATGTATATTAAACAGACAGGTTCAGAAATTCAGCGGCGAGTGCTGGAACTAAATTCTCCCCTCTGCCTCTGCAGGTCATCAAAAATTGTGGTCAACCATGACCGTCTCTTTTGTATGGCAATGGAAGGTAGACGTCATCACTGAACACTGAGCGCCGTATTTCTGAAAGGGTGTATAGTTCGCTGATGGGTCAAGGATAATGAAAAGTGTGCACAGTTTCGTAATTTCAAATTTTGCTTATTTCTTATGTACCAACTCGATTTGGTATTCACTTGCTACCAAAGTCGATGCTGTCGTCTGTCCAGCACGTCCAAAATTGTAGAAGGAAACCAATTTCTTGCCAGCGACAGGGCAATGGACACCCGCTCAATATAGGCCTACGCCTGCCTTTTGCGTGGTCTGCCCACACCAACATTCAGGACAAATGGTGCCTCATGTACAGGCAGGGGGCAAGAGTTCCAACATGTTGTTCAAATGTTGCTTTGGCAAGTCTACATGTATACAGGGTCAAAAGTTCGTGTCATCTACATGTAATGTTCAGGGCCAAAGAGAAAAAAAGCACAAAAATTGACACACAATATATGATAAATAAAAACGCAATTTCCAGAGTGTTTGCGAATTTTCGACCCCAACCGGGGTCTTCTTCAGGCTGGTACTTTACAATCCGAAACTCTAGAACAGAACTCTAATGTTCAGGGCCCATATTCATAAAACTGCTTAAAGATAATGTATCACGACTTCATTGTTTACATTCAATGTTTGTAAACGTGGATGTTTACATTATGTTATTTTGGACTTTTAGGACATGCCAACCCACCAAATTGAATATTTTCAGTAGCAAAATAATTTCTAGAGGGGCATGCCACCAACAAATTACTCATAAGACAAAGAAAGACTGTACATAAACAAACAAAATGTAAATAAACAATGATTTTCGTGGCCCGCGAAAATATCCGTGATATATTATCTTTAAGTCTAAATGTGACACTTATCCTTTGTTCAACACAAAAGATAAGTACCGGTATCACACTTTGACTTAAAGGACCACAGTGCTTCCCAATCCTGCGTTACACCTACCCGCGTTAAGGGACACCTCTATTGACGACTTGGTAAACTACGCATGCTACTACGTGCATTGTAGTGTAATCATACATTCTCCAACTCTGGGGCAAAAGGCTTAACTACAGTATTGGAGAACGGGTACCGGTGGCGCCGGCTGTCGACAGAAAGTGGCAATACCGTGGTGCTTTAAGGCGGGGGGCTACCTATGCCGACTTTAATGACGCTCTTTGAAAACAAGCGTCCTAACATATTCATGACAAAAAGTAACTAATTGATGTCAACAAAATGTTTTAGCTACAACCTTTATGCTCCCGTTCTGTGAAAGAATTGTTCATTTTGACCAATTACGATGGAGTTAATTAAGTTATAACAAGTTGTCAAAATTTGAGTTCGCAAACAATTTTGCAGACTTGGGATGCGACACATCAGTTTCCCACATAGTCTGTAACATACAGGCCTGATGC
>NMRB01000461.1:180419-197088 GCA_002633025.1 Notospermus geniculatus
AGGCCCTGCTTAGTCAAGAATGCCGAGAGGGCATTCAAGCCATCTTCATGTGGGATACTAGGATACAAGCTGACGACATCCAGGGTAACAAGGAGTGCCCCTTGTGGTAACGTACCTAAGTCACGCACCTTGCTGAGAAAATCCTTGGTGTCCTTAAGATACGAAGTGACTGAAGGGAGGTAGGGCTTAAGGAAATGGTCCACAATCTCGGAGACTTTCTCCGTCAAAGAGCCTGAACAAGACACTACAGGACGACCTGGGACCCCGGGCTTATGGACCTTTGGGAGAAGATAGAACCTAGCAAGTTTATGATTTTTAGGAACTGCGTATGCTGCCATGGTATCAGAGAGGGTGCCATTTTTCCGGGCCTGGTCTACCAGCTGGGTAAGTTGGCCTTCAAACTCTGCTGAGGGGTCAGACTCAAGGGACCTATAGGTAGCTACATCACTGAGTTGCCTGAGGCCCTCGTTGATATATCTGTCAGTATCCATGATAACCACTCCTGAGCCTTTGTCAGCTTCCTTGATGATAATGTTGTGGTTGTCAGAGAGCTCCCTAAGGGCTTGGCGTTCACCTGAAGGGAGGTTATCATGGAACTGCTTCCCTGTTTCAAGGTCCTCGAAGAGTTTAGTATCGACCGCCTTGAGGTAGGCCTCTGTATACTCGCAGCGGTAGCGGTGTGGTGGGCTCCAGGTCGATTTGGGTTTGAAGGGGTCCGGGACATACTCTTGTTCTGTGTCAGGCTGCTTAGAAAAGTGTGCAGCCAGCCTGACCCGGCGTTTCCAAGCCTCCATGTCCAAATGTGCCTGGACCTCATCAACATGTTTTGGGACAGGGCAGAAATTGGTTCCTTTGGAAAGGACTTCCAGTTGGAGTGAGGTGGGTTTGAAGGAAGAGGATAGGTTAATAACAGATGAAAATTTGTCTTCACGAAGACGAACCGGGTTTCTGGTGGGTGCCAGGTAACCCTCCTCACAGACATCATCGGATCGCAAGGCCACAGCAGTAGAAACAGGTTGTTGTGGGCTAGAAGTGAGAGGGTGGGAAGGGTGGGGAAGGGGAACAGTTCCACCCGACGAAGCCAGAGAAGGGGTAAAAGGGAGAGGTTGGGCCTGAAGGGGTAGAGGGGACTGGGTTGCCGAAAGAAGCTCAGCTCCAATGGGGGGCCTGGGGGGTGAGTCGAAAGAAGGCCGAAAATGGGGGTCGGGGGGAGAAAGCTCACCAACAGACCACCAGTCCTGAGGCGGGCTGGTGGGGCGGGGAGTGGGTCTATCCAGCTTAGAGATTTTGATCCTTTTACCCCTGTTAAACTTCAAACGGAAGTCGGTCAAAAGCTTCTGAATGTCCCTGGAAAAGAGGAGGAAATCCTGCAGGCCATTCCTGTCAATAAACTCATTGGCCAGGCTTTCGCGTTGAACCTCTGCCTGCCTGATGGCAGCGGGGTAGAAGCTAATAAGATGGTCTGCTAAAAGGTGGGAAGCAGCGTTTAGGGTGCTTCCCCAAGGCTCCAAAAAATCCTTAGGGAACAGATCCAGATTCACACAGGGGGTCTTACTGAGGGATAAACCATTGGGGAATAGGCCCAAGCTTTTACATTTGAGAAGGAAATCAAGATGCGATTGCATCCTGATGATCCGCTTCTCACTCGCGAGCACTGTGGTATACATTACGGTGTACATCGATAGTGTGTGTGCCTATGTATGAACGACGTCACCATAACAAAACATTGCCTGCCGCACACAAGGTTTACCAATGTGGTGACCTCAAGTGATGAAAATGGCGGCCATTTTGTACTGAAGCATAGTGTGATGCTGAGATCATGTGATTTAATCTAGGCTATACAATAAAAGGGAAAGTGTGAATTTTTGTTAGCAGATTCCTCAAAATGTGTGCGAGTTACACGAAATATCTTGGCGGTAAACGGTACTCCGTAGTTCACACGGTAAAATGATATATTTGTCGTCAGAGAAAAAGCATCCCAAGGTTGATTTTATGGCGATTTTCTTTCGTCGTCACTGTTTCGAGTGCTGGGAACCCCCGTCCGTGACGTCACGGGATACCAGTTCCCATGGTAACGCCAATCAGCGTCGGCCGTATCAACATCCTCATACGTCACAAATCAGTCCGTCGTCGACACGTATGACGTCAGTCATTCAGTGATGACGTCGTCATGTCCCAACATCAAATTCCGTTGTGACGTCATACGCGTCGATGACGGGCTGATTTGTGACGTATGAGGATGTTGATTTGGACGACGCTATAATTGGCGATACCATGGGAACGGGGTATCCCGTGACGTCATGGGCGGGGTTTCCCCAGCACTCGAAACAGTGACGAAATCGACGAAAGAATATAGGTCATCGCCACGGAAACCTCGGGTTTATGTGACGTCATGTTGTCGAACACGCCTCTGAAATGCAGCTGTCCCGCCGATTTGTGATTGGGGATACCATTGCGAGTGGTGAATTCACTGGGGCTAGGTCATGTAATCATGCGCCAGGGGCTAGGTCATGTAATCATGCGCCAAGGTCACCATGCACTGTAAAGGAGTTCTTAATAAAATCGCCGTGTCTATGGTTTGGGGTGGATTGTGAGGGCGCCGTTGATATAATTAATGAAGTGAGTGTCATTTGCAAGTGTATTAGGGGCAGATATTAGGATGTATATGTCATTTCATCGATTTGCACGAATCTGGCTATTCTGGGCGCATTGATACAGAGGCCTATTTTTCGTGCGACTTCAAGTGACGGCAGAGGCAAATTTCGCGTCTTTCACGTCTCGCGAGATTTCTCGAGACACAAACATTGGAATTTTTTTTAAACCTCTCTAACAAAAGTTTAGTGTCCTCCCTTGAGCTGTGTGCAATTTCATTAAAATTGATTATTTCCTTCGGGTAGATATTGCGTGGCGGTTCGGCCTCAAATGTACACGAAATGTACAGGCGGTGTATTACTGTACTTAGCCCACTGGCCAGAATGTCATGATTCCTCGATTACCACTTCTTCCAAGTGACTGCCCATTCGAACAGGACCGTAGGAACGTCCTGCAGGGGGAACGCAATAAAATAGCGGACCGTAGGCCTAGGCCTAGCCGTTATTTTTAGCAGAGAGCGCCGAAATATCGGCGGGGGTCCGGGGGCCTCCCCGGGGAAATTTTAGAAAATAAGAGTGCTTTTAGGCCTAGGGGCCTACGCCATTGTCCAGCATTTGAGAGCAAAATTGGACACTGGAAATTGGGGAGGAAAATCCGACCTGAAAATCCCCGTCCACAGCAAAATAGTTCCCTCTGCAACTAATCCTTAGGTTGGTATCAATAGAAATTCACCCGTCATTTGGGATTTTCTACAGTGACCTCGACATGATTTTGCGGCCCCCTAGCAGCCTGTGCCACATCTACCCGTCCGTAGGACGGGTACCATGCTAGTATGACCTCGAAAATAACCTCGAAAATTTCTAAAAAAAATCGCCCCAAAAAATCCAAGCCGATGAAATAGTTCGAGTTTCTTTATTCGGGATACGGTTTAGTTTGACCCCAAATGATTTGAATACGCATCAATAGTCAATAGACTACGTGAGAGGAAAAAAGGCGAAAAACCGAACAATGCTAAAAGTGTGAAGACGTTTTTGGTGAGAAAGGCCAGAAGGCCAGCTGACCAAAATATGGGATATTGCACCAGCTGGTTGACCTCAACTAGGTAATATGATTTGCCATTACAATTTGAGGTTGAGAACGAGTTTGAGGTTAGCTTGAGCACAAAGTCGACCTTAAAGGTGCTCACTAGTTCGAATTGTAAACATTACGGTGTGCCACTTATTGTCAACTTCTGGTACTAACAAATCAGATAAAATCGAATTAAATTTCGCCTTTCATAAATTTTTGTTTGTTTTTGAGCGTAAAATCATAAATATATTTCAGTTACAAGAATATTTATCAAGATAGATATAAAAATAGATAACATTAATGTTTTGGTATACACGGTGCTGCCACCTGTCCGAGGAAAAATAACTACTATAATCAACCCAATCTCGTACCCAGATCTACCTCATCCGAGGATATCTCTGGCAAGGGCTACGACCTGACCAAGATTTCTGGTCAACCGCTGGCAGCGTGCCAAAATGTTTGTTTCACACAATATTTCGTTCTTCGATGACTGAAAAACATCATACATGTATATGCCTAAAAGGCCATTTAATACTCCCAAAACACGAAGTTGTTTGAGTATTAGAGCAATTTCAAACGAATAGTTAGCATGGTTTGTTGCGAACATCATGCCGCGCCTCGGCGTGATTCGCCTCAAAATTAGTCGATTGCGCATGCGCAGTATTGCTGAAGTCGTCAGCCCTTTCCAGTGGTGTTGTAGGAACGTAAACCCACTGGGGACGAGTTTGTAATCAACCATCATGAAAATAAACAAACCGTAATGTTTACAATTCGAACTAGAGCACCTTTAAGTATGACTGGTGCAACCGGGCCTTAAATGTTGGCGGGGCTGTCAAGAGAAAAAACGAAGACAGCAATATGATATAGCATCCAAAATTTAATGACATTTTGCTGAGGCATACTGTATGATGATTCGTTGAAATATGGCGGAGCCTGACTCCTTAGCCTACAGGCATCGAAAGGTTGTGTTTTGCAAATTCACTGTACTGAATATTGATATTTTTGGTAACTGTACAGAATTCAGTTGTTGATAACACAGTGTCTACTGCCATTGGTATCGAGAGATGCTAAACTTGTTTGACACACACCGCCGACACCTTGCATTTTTTGCAAGTGTCTGGTGTCACACATTGTCCGTTGACGATATCAGCTCGTACGGAGTTTGCCTCAAGGTTATGTGTAATCCTGAAAGTAAATGAATAATTTAGTAGTCTCTACCATGAAAATTTAGCTGGAACTGTACATGTATATCATATAGGCTACATCATCGAACGTTCAATTCGTGAAAAATCATCGTATATATCAGGTGAAATGACAAAATTCAACAACTGTCGCCACGAAAGTTTACCGATCTTGACAAGAACTTGGTTTTCTCTCTGTTGTTATAGTTTAAATGGAAGTCGGCGCAAATGTTTGGAAAGTTTGGTGACCGATTCGAAATTTACAAGTCGAGTGACAGAAGTGAAATTAGAATACAAGCCAAATGGCAACAGCGGTTCGCTGGCATGAGGCCGAGGGCGAGGGGCACAGGCCTTATGTACCGTAAATAGGCCTATCAGTCAGCGCCACCATCGATGGCCAGAGAAAACAGGCTTGTCTGTATGGCCATCAGGAAGTTGCTATTAATGGACATGTTGGAAGCCACGAGCATCCTATTTAAGATGTCCTACTTTCCCCTGTGTGGTGAGACCTGAATACAGGCGCTATGCTACTGTATGTTTATTACCGTGACCTGGTTCATCCATGAACATACGATCGATGTAGTGTATAGAGAGCAGTCAGGAAATGTGGCCAACAAGACTGTGGAAATGTCCAAGTATTTGAATTATCTTACATGTAGTTATCAATTAAGCGTGGAAGTTGTTGCTACACATGAAAGAATGAGTTGGAGTATAGTGGCTTACCTAATGAAGGGTTAGAAAAGGTATCACAATGGGTCTAATTTCTCAAGTGATGAAAAGAATCTCCACCACTTTTACTGTCCAACACCTGGTCCCCTGCCTGTTACAGCCGCTCCGCTATAGGCCTACAGTACAANTTTTGCGGCATACATTTACATTGGACCTTGCTGTGTAAATCTTAAGTAAAAGCATTTGCTAACTTTTATGAATTCCAGCACCAGCCAGTATTTGTAGGCCTATATTTGTACAAGATCATTTTTCCATCAGGGGCGAAGTGAAAGCATTATTAGCCCTGGGTAGTGTGTAATACATGTACAGGACATCAAATATTAGTCATGTTCCTCACTTGGATGGGTCTATTATACTTGCTTTCCGAAGTATAAGGTACGTCCCATGCCACGGACATGAAGATGTAGAGTAAGAGGCGGCGAAAATGTGGCCCGGGGTCCGATTCCAGGACTTGCCACTTGCTGAGCGCGGACGTGATAACCACAAGGTCTTATCAAGGGTGGCTCATCCCCCTTTGAAGACAGTACCTCATGCCATCTTCATATAATATTCCTTATTTGCCTAACAAACGATGGCTACAACCCAGTGATCCCTGGGCTCCTCTCCATTCATACGCCGCTTACGCCAGAAACAAACAACAGTATTTTGGAATGGGGAACCCGCATGACTGCAGATGGCGCAGTCAGTATAAGACCCGAATGACGTACTGACGTCACTTTTTTCGCTGTTGACGTCACGTCGTCAAAGCATGCGTACATTTTTCTACACAATTTTCCGTGTAAATTTCCCTAAAAGACGTTGTCAGTATTGGCATCCTGTGGTATTTCTGACGAAACAAAGCAGTGATATATGGAGAACTTTGAACATGAAACAGGACAGTGTAATTTAATCAAAATTGAACCAAAGAGAGTGGTTTATTTTGGGGCAAGAAGTTAATGGAAATACTGTTAGAAAATAGGACTTCCGGGTCTTACACTGACAGCGCCACGTCGTGGCGTAGTTCTGCGGGTTCCTCATTATACATCGTAACGTCAATCTCGTACCCAGAGGTTCGTTACGCTCGGGCCGAGGTTGTATGTCGCTCCACTAATCTCTGGAGACGGCTACGGACTACTTCGGGGTTACCAATCCGTGCATTACACACGGGGCATGAATATACTCTGGTTTCGTGTTTTTAACACACCTTCATTACAAGGTGGTGCGACCGCCTCCATCGTAATATGCATTGAGTATGACAATAGCCCGGAGTAAAAGGCCAAGGCGGAGATAGGGCGGGGGAGGATTGTGTTTAGTTGACCGCATGTTGTAACTGATCAGACTATGAATGACTTGTGGTTTGATTTGCGGCGTTCGGCCGTCAGTAGGAGCTGAATGAAATTGACCACCTGGACTAGATAGCCCGAAAAGGCCTAGACGTCTCGAGCGGTGCAGCCACCGTGCGGCGGCCCAGCGATTGGTCATCCGTGGTGAATGAACTGAAAGACCCTTTGTGTACCTATTGCAGGGGCGTCGCGTTCAGTGCCCGCCTTGAATACTAGTATCTGAAAGGTGTGTTAAAAACACGAAACCAGAGTATATAATTTTGGACAATTTCACACCAAGTTCATGTGATGCTCCAAGTAGTGCTTTGGTTTTCTTAATAAATAAAAAGGTCCCGCAGAAAAAGCTTCCCAAGGACAGACATTTACAGTATACACTATTATTTCAAAGCATCTGCGGTCGAAAATCGCACTATGCTACAAATTGCACTTGCGTGAAGTAGCCAGCAGTCTCCAGAGATTAGTGTTGCAATATTCAACCTCGGCCGAGCGTAACGAATCTCTGGGTACGAGATTGCGACAACATACATGTGTCCACGCCTGCTGCAACTAGGCTACCAATCTACATGTATTTGCAGCAAATGATGTACTGTACCTGGACCTTGGCGGAATTGTCTTTGCTGTGTCTGCTGAAGGCGGTGCATTTCTCACCCGACACTTTTCCGACATCAAGACGCGCCCCGTCGCAGTGATTGCTCGGTTCACAGCGACACCCAACCATTTATCCACTCAATTCTGAAGAAGTACGACAGAAATAAATATCTGCAATCTCATCATTTTGCTACGGAAAATGATATGATTCCAATCAGTCAATAGCAGCAGTCAGCCGCGCATATTGCCAACAGATGGCAGCAAAGTCTTAGCGGACCAATGTACAGGAAAATCTACGTGGTTGCTGCTCGATCGATAATGACTGGGTCCGCTAGATGCATTGAATTGGGCCGTAGTGACACCTAGTGGTCAACTCGGTGACAGCTCCTATTCCAAAACTCCTATTGACCAATCAGTGCGGGGGTTACATGGTAAAAGTAGATCTTTAAAAACCCAGTTTTCTCCATTTATCATAGATACATGTATGTATCGAGTAAAAGGCACTTAAATATTCTGTTTGAAGGTTTGATAGTGATGTTAGTTATCATAAGCTTCTCTTCCAGTGGGCTAAGTGTATTACTACGCCGATATGGAGTGGCTGCATTGAAATATCGTGCGAAATTACCCCTCATATTTTCAGTACCCCAAACCTTGAAATTATCACGGTCAACCCACAACGAAACTTTACGGTTTGAAGCATTAGGCTAGGGGTACGTTGTGTCCGAACCGTTCCTCCAAGCTACGAGCACGGGCATCTCGCCATTTCTAATGGTACATGTAAATGCATTGGCCACGCATTACAGGTGCGTGACCATTAGTCATTTTGATGTGATTTGCGTTGTAACGCTCCATTACGATTTTGGACGTTTAGACCAATTTACACGATGCGATTTTTACATCCGATTGCCAAATCCGACATGATCGTACGTCCACATCGGTTCGTGTAAACTGCACATACGACAGAATTTTATGGCCTTTGCGACGTCGGATGCACAAGACGGATGTTCTATTTTCTTCCGGTGTCGGACGAAGGACGCATGAACTCGGCCAATCAGGTGGCTGCATTGGAGGCCATGTACTTGGCGCGTTTGACGAAGAATGAGTCTGTCCGTATTGACGGATGAATAAATCGGACCATACCTGACAGAATCATACGACAAAATCGCGTCCGTCTTGGACGTGTGTCCAAATCGCATCATATAAATTGGCCTTTAACGCTCCATTACGATTTTGGATGTTTTGGATTAATTTACACGATACGATTTTTACATCCGATTGTCAAATCCGACATGATCGTATGTCCACATCGGTTCGTGTAAACTGCACATACGGCAAAATTTTATGGCATTTGCGACGTCGGATGCACAAGACGGATGTTCTATATTTTATTCCGATGTCGGACGAAGGACGCAAATTCAAATTTGAATTTGAATTTGGCGGCCATGTACTTGGCACGCTTGACGAAGAGAGTCTGTCCGTATTGACGGATGTGTATGCAGAATTTCCGATCTGACAGAATTATACACAGAATCGCGTCTCTCCTCCAAAAAAGGGGGACCTAGGCCTATGCGGTTCATTATAAATGTCGATACGCCTATCGATATCCACATGCACACTCTTGATCTCAGGCTTGAAGTAGGCCTATCCAGTTGTGCTCGAAAGTTAGTGAATCTACCACGTTTGTTGATACATGTGTAGGTTCCCATTGTCACGAATCGCGCGACGATTGAAATCGTGGTCTTAAGCCTAGTTTATACTTCGACGCAAGACCATCGGCGTCCGACGCACGATCAAAATCTGTACGCCAACATAAGCCTACTTCATTAGGTCGGCGTCCAGATTTTGATCGCGCGTCGGACGCCGATGGTCATGCGTCGAAGTATAAACTAGGCTTTAATCGTGGTGATCCTATCAGATCTTATCTGATCTTGAGGTCAGAGCGTGGTGTTTGTCTAGTCCAAGGTTGATCCCGATCACCACGATTTGGAAGCACGATTAGATGCGATCTGTCGCGCCTTGTTACGATCCAATACGATCTGATGCGATGATCACGATTAATCGTGTTGGTCGTAGAAAATTTTTTGAACCGTCCAAAACGTTTCCACGATCAACACGATTGCCACGACGGACCTCAAGATTTGATAGGATCTGATAGGATCACCACGATCCACGATTAAAGCGGGTGATCCACTGTCGCGATTTTGGCTTGAGGCGCGGTTGCGTTCCCTTGCGGTTACCATATAAGGACTTCCGATTGCCATATAAGGCGATCGCAAGGCACCGCAACCCTGTCTCAAGCCCAAATCGCGACAGTGGATTCGCCACTTAAGACCACGATTTCAATCGTGGCGCAATTTGTGATAGTGTGAATCTAGCATAACTCTAGACAAGGGACCTCTTGCGAAAGTCCGCTGACGGAGAGAAAATGAAGACTTAAATTCAATGCAAGTGCACACACCGTGCATGTAGGCCTACATCTTATATCCTCGGCAAACTTTCGTAATGGGTTAATTCTACATGTATAAATCATGAGATGTAGGACGTGCACTCACCCTTTAAGACTTTGCCATACACGACAACCTCACATACTACAATGCTTCGGTTCTGAACAATTGCTAAATATTTCCCTTGTCCAAAGCAAGGGAACGTTTCATCCTTGCCATAGGCAATAGATCCTGTTTTATGGGCACAAACCTGGTGTTGGTCGTACTTGATCTTACTGCCGACAGTTGGTTTGGTGTCAGTAAGAACGATATCGAAATCACTCAAAAAATTTTCTGCAATTATAGACATGGATATGGAATTACTTTTACCAGAAACAGTCTTTTTATAATCTATTGTGGGACAATGTCGATGCATCTAGCGTTGCAAAGAAAGAAGTCTGTCGCTGAGTGCATACTGTTTTCATGGGCCAAGAATAGGCTACAAGCAAGATGACATAAAAATATTACCATCTACAAACTCTGTGACTCAAGAGAATTTCACCCGTCACTTGTCTAAAGCCTAGTTTATACTTCGACGCAAGACCATCGGCGTCCGACGCACGATCAAAATCTGTACGCCGACATTAGCCTACTTCATTAGGTCGGCGTCCAGATTTTGATCGCGCGTCGGACGCCGATGGTCTTGCGTCGAAGTATAAACTAGGCTTACGGCGGTGGTCATGATGACCAAATTTGCGACCAGCAGATAGTGTGCCCTACTTACTACATATATCTTCTTTACCAGGGCAATCCCGTCTGCTGTATACCGTCACCGAATCAACCAAGTATTTCTGTTTTAAATCAACTGCCCACCAATTCTGGCCTTTTCCACTTGCAGTATGGGCACATTGAGCAAATGAAGTTGCTTTTTTCCCGTCAGTTGCATGTGCAGCAATGGATGTCCTATGTGTGGATATCTGGGAGGCGGATTTTCCTTGAGCGATGTTTGGTACCTCTGGAAGTTGAAAAAATATACACTGTAAGAACAATTGCCCACAGAAAGAATATTACCAACTACAGGCTGGTCACCACTAGAGGCCAGAGTGAGACATTCGGAACGACCTGTCAGGGGAACTGCTTATCTGTCCACTGGGCGGCGTATTTCACCTCGGACACAAGTCCAAGGCAGCCATATTGTTTCTCAACAAACCCACGTGACCGCCGGCGTCAGGACCGTGGGACTATTTTGGCCTGTTAAGATGTTCAACCTTATTTGCTGGATAAGTTGAGGCATATTATATATAAACTTTAATACCGGTATCTCACCCAATCTGCCAATATATTGATCAATAACGCAACGATTTTATGTGACCTATTTAGTTCATGCGCAGGGTGCTGCAGGTGTGATGAGGCGAACCGCTCACAAACGCAAGGCAATCGTTGCGCATTCAAGATGGCTGCCTTGGGATTGTGTCCGAGGAAATGCGAGTTGTCAAGGAAATTGCCGAGCAGTTGCCTTCGGAAGTTCCGAATGGAGGCCAAAGTGGACTACTATATAGCGGCGCTAAGTTCAAGTATCATATCTGCCAGTGATTCCGTCAGTCTTTCCCCTATTGCTTGAAAAACGTGGCAGATAGATCGACACGTTTCTCTGTGTGTCCGCCTCTTGTCAAGTCGCAGCTTTTCCGCCAGACAATAGCAAGAGTACAATCACAAATGGGGAACATTCAAAAACATTACACCGGTCCGAAGGTAGATTTTACCACTGACAGGGCCCCTGTACTGCAAGGTTCAAGTTTCTAAAAGCGGTTAGGAAACGTGGGGGGTCCATTGGCGCACGGATCCGGTCCGTTTTCAGTATCGTACGTTTGCCCTTATTAGGGAGGTTTCGAAATCAAACGATTAACCAAAACTTTACGACAACGTTATTTTTCATACATGTAGGCCTACTACACATTAACCAGATTTTGTATTGCATTTTCGGTACAAAAGTAAAGTTGTCGTTAACGTTTACGTTTATCGTTTGATTTCGAATTTTGGTTCCCTCAGTCACCGCTAGGTTGAAAGGTGTCAACCTAGCGGTGACTGAGGGAACCAAAATGGAAACCTCCACCTAATTACTTTCCGGATACGACAACGCAAAAGTCAATTTGATCGATTTTTTACGGACCTGGGCCCACGTTCCCGAAGCCGTCGTAGGTTAACGATGTCGTTAAAACTGGAAAAACGCATAACGTAACGACATCGTTGACCTTACGACGGCTTCGGGAACATGGGTCCTGAATCGGACAAAATCCTGGTGCCAATGATCGACGCTTAACAGAAGCTCGCCTCTTTCTTAGAGATGGGTTTTTAAGGATGAAAGGATCGAACACAGTATCGTATAGCGACAAAAAAGTATAATAATGGACATTTTACTCACTTTCGCCGTGCACAGTGACTCCACAGATAACCAAGGTTCCACGAGTCTTAACGATAGCGACATACCTCCCCGTCCCCTTGCACTGGAAGGTTGCACTATTTCCGTACGGAACAGCCCCTTTTTTATGAGCACACACCTGATCTTGACTATAGAACTTCTCGGGGCCGCTGCCAACGATTGGTCGGGTGTTCGTAACGACGATGTCGAAATCAGCCAACTGAGATGCTGTAATACATGTATGATGGAGTGACCAGTTTTCGGGGTAGAACAGTTTTCGTGGTACTCCCGTTTTTTCCCGTTTATTCACGCGCGCGTCCGCGAGACATAAACATTTCACGGTAAATTAATATCTCTATTTTCGATACATAACAAAATAATTACGGACGCAAAGCGAGTAACGCCGCAATCGGGCGGTAAAGTCTTAGGCCTACATGGCCTAGTACCACGAAAACTGGTCACACCATCATACATGTAGGCATGGGTAAATCACAATTAGTGTCACGTCACAATTTGAAGACCAAATCAGAAATCCTCGGAACGCTTTCATACCGACAGTAAAACCCTGTTTACACTACATAAAAACCCGCGTCGCACCCGGGCTTTTTCTGTTTACACCTGTTAAAAGCGCGGGTCTAATAGACCCGGCGGGGATGAAACCCCCGGTGCTAATTAGCCTCTCCGAGTTCGAACGGTTTTTGGAGGGCTAAATTTAGGTCCCCGTCACAAGTTTCTAGTACTGTTGTCGCGTGCCGGGTCTAAAGTGGGATTTTTCAGACGCGGGTTTGACACGGGTCTCAAAAACCCCTCAAAAGCCCGGGGATTGCTATAACAAGGCATGAATTCTTGACAGAACCTGGTCGCATTAGTCAGATTATGTCAGTCTTTAATAAATGGAGGAAAATTACAGATTGCACTATGTTTTCGTTTGACGAAATCGACGACCGGAAGGAGTAGCTTTCTACCCATCTGCTAAAATCGTACTCAATAGCTAATCAAATACATGTAACAACCGAAACCCACCAACTAGCACAGGATGCGAACGCGACCTCTCCATCATGAAATTGTTTAGAGACCCGCGTTTAGTGGGTGAAATTTCTGTGGGTTTGCATAAAGGGCACCGCACACTAGCGATTTTTCGAGCGATTTTCTAGGCGACCGGCCTTGCGACCACAGAAGCGACTGAACATATTTTCAGTTTTTTTAGTTTGTTGACTCGTTTGCGACAAATGCTTCCTTGGAAGATCAGTGATGTCGTGGATGACATCACTGATCGAGGCTCATTGGTAATTATCGCATACGATTATGGCCTAGTGGTTAGCGCGTTGGCCTCGGCGCTAGAAGTTAAGCTACGCTGAGCGCGATCACTACGTGGATGGGTGACCGGCGCGCGTTCAATACACCCCCATTTTAGTCGCAGGTGTGCGGATCATATCATCATAGAGTTTTCGCAATCGCCCGGATATAGATCGACGTTACACAGGTCACGATTTTCTGTTAAAGATAAGCAATAGATACCGGTAAGCGTTGTCGACAGCCTAACTGGGCAGTTGCAAACACTCAATAATATTCACGACCACTCGCTCGACGACTCCGCATCCTGAGAATAGGTTACACACACGATACACACATGCGGGTGCGATGCCTGCGTTGCGGTAATCCGGTGCGATTATGCGGTAAATATTGAAAACAGGTTAAAGTCAAAAATCACCGTTTATTCTTGACGGATCAAGAAAAGCTTCTGTAACTTTTTAGCGTCACTTCTTACCTAATGAAGGTTGAATCTGCGGGGAGAATACGTGTTTGTGTGCCTCTAATTTTGTGCTCGCGTTTTTCGACCTCAAACCGCACACTAACCACAACGTGTGCCATATATGGTCATCGCGCTACACGAGAAAGAGATGTACACGAAGCACTACGTTCAAACGGTCGTGGTTTGGACATGAGAAATTGATTCTACCTTTGACTGCCGGCCCTTCGCCGACCAGCTAATGGGCATGCGCAAGATCTACTGGGCATGCGCAAGATCTACTGAGCATGCGCAGCTTAGTACACATGCCTATAACGCAAAACATTTCGGTGTGCAACAAGTCGCAGACGAATTTCATGATCACAGGCGTATGGCCAATCCACAGGCATCTCCATCTGCATCTAGAAAGAGAATTGAGAATTGAGATGTTTTTATCTTATTGGCTTCTGGGGGCTACTATTAGACAGCTTGCAAAGACTGTATTTTATAGACACCCCTTGCGCTTCCACTACTGGATTTGAGGTTAGTAAGTTCGGCTACAGATGGCGATACGTGAAATGAACCGCGTATTGTTCTGGTACTTTTGAGCATGTGCAATGTCGCAAGCGACCATAAACCACCTGTAGCCGATCATAATACTACAAATACTCTCTTTTACACATAAAAGCTGACGTGAACGTACAAAAAGCCCTCATGCGACGAGCAAGAGAATTGCAAACGCCCAGCAAACTCCTCAAACGACGGCTCAGAACATGATAGACCACACGAAGTCAGGAGGGCGCCACCTTATTTGCCTTCAGGCAACAGAGCTGTCAACATCTCCGGATATACCTCTTACACCACTCAAAGAAAAAAAATTGTAGTCATTTAGACGGGTTTCGAACCGTCGACCTTCTCATTTGTAATCCACCATTAAGGCGATTTTTTTTAAAAAAGGAAAAAATTATTTTTNCAAGTTCGGTGGCCGAATGGGGAAGACGGTGGAACAGAGATAATAAGGTGCGGGTTCGATCCCCAGCTGGGTCAAAAATTTTTCCTTTCAAAGAAGTGTTCAGCAGGAGCTCACCAGAGGTGTTGACACCTCGGAAGCTCGAAGACAAATAAGGTGGCGTCCTCCTGGCCTCGTGGGGTGTATCATGTTCTGAGCCTTCCTTTGAGGTGTTTGCAGGGCGTTTGCAATTCTCTTGCTGGTCGCATGGGGGCTTTTTGTTCGTTCACGTCAGCTTTAATAGCTTTAGCGCTTTCTCCCTTCGTCACCACCGCATAAACTTCGTGCGCGGTGACGTATAAACTGTACGTACATTACATGTCTAAACTAGCGGTAAAAAAATACTCCTTTCAACCCATGCAAAGTCATATTCAGGATGAATTACATGTACGTGTTCATTTAAATTAGTTCTCAGCATCCTACTTACCACAACCAGCTTCTTTACCAGGACAGTCACCTCTGCTGTAGAGCGTCACCTCGTTAACTGAGAATCTGTATCCCAAATCTACTGCCCACCAATTTTTCATTTTATTATTGTTTTTAGTATGGGCACATTTCTTATATTCTCTACTTATAGCTCCGTTAACTGCGTTTGAAGCACCGGATGTCTCATATGTAGATATCTGGAAAGCTGGTTTTTTAAGAGCAATATCTGGTACCTCTGGAAGTAGACACAACATTCGTTACATAGTGACCGCCCACATAAGTTTCTATATACTCTCTATCCGGAACTTTAAGACCAGAGTGCTCCGCCCCAGCCAGTCAATTCATGTTCATCAACAATTCACTTCAGCGCAGTCGAGTAGAGCTTGGAGTTGATTGACCAAATTGTACAATAGGCTTTTTACTAGGGTGAATGCCACTTGCGCGGGCCTAGAAGTTCCTCATTGTCTGGTCTTAAAGTTCCGGATAGAGAGTAATCACTTCGGTGATAAGTACCACTCTCAAGGCTTGCGCCGACTATGATCAATTTCACTGCGTGTGCACATTCACGTCGTGAAAACCTGCGATCAGTTTCATGCGCTTGACGGTCCGCAAGCGAGTATGAATCAGCCCTTAAGGCCAATTCATACTTTCCGTTAGTGCGCTTTGCGCTTGTCCGTTTCCTATGTGCGTGCGTGGTAGAAAAAGTAATTTTATAATTGGTACCACACATAAACATAGGGAACGCACAAGCGCAAAGCGCAAAACGGAGAAGTATGAATCTACCCTTAGACTGTAAAAAGTTGCCACAACGTCCACTCCGTTCGCACAGTTTGAGCCCGTTCGGCAACATTTTGAAGAACGCAACTGAGAACTAGCTCAGTGTGATGGGGTATAAGGGAAATACGTTGGCTCGAATGTTTCCACCCGCGCCCGCCATTCCGCGCCCGCAAACGTCTCGAGGAAAAGCAGCCTAAAGGCCTATACGCGGGTTTATACACACTGAAGCCCCAATAGGCCCGGAGTCTGAATTTCCCAAAAACTTGGATGAAAAATTGGATCGTGTGTATATGCCATTGGCCTACATCAGGAATGTCTGAAAAAAGTGGTGTTCGGAAAAAGTATTGTATAGCGACATTAAAGTAAATAGACATTTTACTCACTTTTGCCGTGCACAACGACGCCA
>NMRB01000461.1:197388-211268 GCA_002633025.1 Notospermus geniculatus
CAAACTTAATCAAAACTATTTCCATGCCTGCTTTTGGAGACACCACTTCTTGAGATAAATTTACAAGTTTGGCACTTTGGTATACCCTTAATTATGAGCTACATTTTGTAACTTTCCTGTGGTATTTGTAGCATTGCCAATCACAGCTGCAAGACACTTCATAGAGAACATCATTCAAGTTCATTAGCCTATCAATCAGTCTGGTTGAGATCGATGCTTCATTAGGCCGTCAGTCAAATGAACGATGCTCTGGTTGGTGTCTTACTTGGCCTTTGCTGTAGAAGACCATATAATGGTGGCATTGCCTCAATTTTTCACTTGCCATGTTGAGGCCAAATTACATGTTTGTTTCAAAATTAGGGTATATGGAGTTGAGTGGTCTGTTCATGATTTCAAGTACACTTTATTGGTCTGTGTTGACTGTGATTGTGATCGTAATGCCTTGGTTAGTTTCTGTTGTGTGAATGATTCATTAAGTTCAATAATATACATCTGGGCCCGTATGCATAAAGGTGGAATAAGCTTATTCCAGGTATAACCTAAGGTTATAACGTTAGGTTATACCTGGAATAAGCCTATTCCACTTTTATGCATACGGGCCCTGGGGAATGAAGTGTCATAGTTCGGTGAATATGATCAAAAAAGGTTGATGAACTGCTGTGTCTGTGTGTGTTGGTGCTATGTATAAACTGTCCAAAATAGAAAGAATCTCTCAAATCTTATTTGTACAGCTACAAAATCCTCAAATGCTCGTTAACAAAAAAAGTCAACTTTGGTCAAACTCTGAAGTTCCTTAAAAACTTGATTGCTTTAAAAGCTAAAAAATCCTTGAATTTGGCCAATGTCATGTACAAAAATCATTGTCTCTTCATAATCCTGTAAGGCTCCATTTCCATAGAGTTCACGTTGACACTTTTCACGCGCCACGCTTCACGTTTTCCTTTCGTTCCTCGGAGAAAGCATGTCACAGGACAGGTAATGTGTGTCTCGTTGTGCGCTGAATCGAGGAACGAAAGGAAAACGTGAAGCGTGGCGCGTGAAAAGTGTCAACGTGAGCTCTATGGAAATGGAGCCTAAGAGCACTGCTGGTAGGGGCGTGAATGTAGGTTGGGCTGCTTTTCACCATAACTTACAGCACAGCTCAGCTCAGCTTTAGTTAAAGGGAATAAGTCGCGGCAGTCAAAGATGACACTAAGAATAATTTCGTGGCCCATGAAACTCAAAATTGCAAGTTTCTCTCCTCAGAAGCCTTTGTGCACCTATTCGCTAAAACTAACAAGTTGCCGTAGGGAAAGATATGATTTGGCATTCAATAATACGTTTTGTCCTAAAGAAAAACTTTTTTGCTCACAAAAATAGGTATATGGAGTTTTCGCAGAGCCCCCGAAACGCCAACATGAACGCCAAACCTATTGTTCGATGCCACGAAGAGAGCACCGAACAAAAGGACAGACGTTCGCGTTGGCGTTTCGGGGGCTTTGCGAAAACTCTGTATTTACAACAAACGCGCGCGAAAAGGCGTTCAACTTGTAGAAAAATTAATTGTCTTTCATTCGCAAGTAATTTCAGCTCAATCGGACCAATAATAACGGAGTTATGAGCAAAAGAATGCGGTAGTTATCTCGGTCTTCGACCTCAAGCAGTTAAAATTGGTTGATGATTTTTATGAAGTACAATACATGCATCGGTTTTACCTGATAGTAAACTTTGTCCTCCAGGGGTAGCGAGCATAAAGGGGTCGTAACCCTACGTCAGGCCTAAGCCAGGCGTAGTGCTGGTCGAGGATAGGGCCGCGACCAGCACTACACCTGGCTTAGGCCTGACGTAGGGTTACGACCCCTTTATGCTCGCTACCCCNACAAAGGATTTCCCTTTCAAAAGCACATTTCAAACGGCAATTTCTTCAATTTGTCATGCTTAAAACCTAACTGGCAGTTCTAACCACCCACATGTACTACTGAAATTATTGTGTAGGCCTCCAAACTATAGAAGGAGTTCATCGTAGATTTGGACTTTCTCTCTTATTGTATAGATTCATGACTTGGTCAATGAACCAGTGGTCTAAAAATAGTAACAGCAGCTAATGAGGTTGCACATAACTGAGATTGATATGCATAATTTGGTGGCTGGCCTGCATATGGAAATTGCCAGTTAAGCTGTCCATATATGAAGAAAAAAAGGCAAAGACAACAATTCAGAAGATCTGAAGAGCATCTGATGAGTTTTCAAATCTCTCATGCATGCCAACTTTGAGGGGGGTCATTTTAAAGGGCAGATTATTGACTGTTTAAAGCTGACGTGAACGAACAAAAAGCCCCCATGCGACGAGCAAGAGAATTGCAAACGCCCTGCAAACACCTCAAACGAAGCCTCAGAACATGATACACCCCACGACGCCAGGAGGGCGCCACCTTATTTGCCTTCAGGCAACAGAGCTGTCAACATCTCCGGATACCTCTTAACTACTCAAAGAAAACAAAATGGTAGTCATTTAGACGGTATTCGAACCGTCGACCTTCTGATTTGTAATCCACCACTCTATCCACTCGGTCAACGAGCCAACTGACAGGGACATGATTTATGTTTGTCATAGACGTAGTAGGCCTTCGACTTACGTTATAATGCTACGAATAAGAGAACACATGTGAAGTCTTCCAACAAGTTCGGTGGCCGAATGGGAAGACGGCGGAACAGAGATAACAAGGTGCGGGTTCGATTCCCAGCTGGGTCAAACTTTTTTCTTTGAAAGTGTTCAGCAGGAGCTCGCCATAGGATGTTGACACCTCGAAAGCTCGATGACAGATAAGGTCGTGGCGCCCTCCTGACCTCGTGGGGCCTATCATGTTCTGAGCCTTCGTTTGAGGTATTTGCAGGGCGTTTGCAATTCTCTTGCTCGCCGCATGAGGGCTTTTTGCTCATTCATGTCAGCTTTAAATAGGCCTTTTTACACGGTGTGGGTTGGAGGAAACCTACCTCCACCTTCCTCGGGCGGGTTCAGTTCAGGATGGTTTGATGACTTTTACATGTAGACCAGCAGCCCAGAGCAGGTTGGTCAAACGAACTTGGTACCAATTGCGGAGTGCAGGATCACGCAGAGAATGATAGGGCATATGAAGAACTGGACGTCTGCCGGGGACCCCCTGCTGCGTTTGGCCCCTGGGAACCCCCAAAAGAGGCAAAAAAATCAGCTCGATCAATGGTGCGGGTTCGGTAGTGCTTGAGAAATGTCGCGCCTGATTTCTTCACGGGAAACTAACAGCAAGTTGACATTACTCAGGTAGCGTGTTCAATCCCACCTGAGGGTGGTGCAGGTCGGTTCGCTTTTACACGAGAGAATAACCGGCCTGCACCTACCTCCACCTTCCCGAGACTCGTGCGGCGAACTGAACTGACCCGAGGAAGGTGGAGGTCAGTTGTTTTGATTTTACGCGGAGAAAAATAACCGAACCCTCCTCGATCCAGTCTCGATCCGGAGTGCACCCCCACCGTGTAAAAAGGCCTAATTATAGATAGACATCCCCGTGCAGTCAACTTGTCATCAACTGACAAAAAATGAAATGATCGAAATTGGCAGATTAATTTGGACGTTAATGCCAGTGATTCAGGGTTTCCATGGCAACTTTGTGTGAATGAACTTTATTGCCTTATTGATGTGTTCATTTGACTTCATTTTCGATGTTTATGCTGTGTTGATTTCATGTGTGGAAAGGCTTGTCCTCTCTACTCCTGATCTAATATCATGTTTCATTGATATCCATGTTGTACACCGTACGTCTACCTTCTGGTCACTCCAATTTTAAAATGGCAATGCCAGGTGCCACCAATATGATGTTCTGAGGGCTGGTGATTTTGCCCGGCAGCAAGATCTGACTGGAAGTACAAGTTGAATTGTAATTTCCTACTCAGTATAGATGCTGGCAAATGGTACACACCTTCTTTGATCATTGACTGCCATGATCAGGGTTTCTGCCAGGAAAAAAAATGATGGGGGGGATAAATGCAGGCGCCAAAGGTGGCCTGCCCCGAACGAGCAGAAAAATCCAGAAAAATTTGGATTTTAGAAGACCGTCGATACGATTTTCAAGTATTTCAGTGCCAAATTTCGAGAATTGTGTTTAAAAAATCATTTCTCTGCAAATTGATGGGGGTACTTCCCCCATCTCATCTCCATGCAGGGGATAAATCCCCACATCCCCCATTGTATGAAACCAAAGAAAGAGGGAGCACAAAAATTGACACACAAAATAATGATAAACAGGAAGTCAATTTCCAGAAAACTAGTAGCTTGACTTCTGGTAGCTTGACTAGAAAGTGCCAGCTTGAAGAAGACCCCGGTTGGGGTCGAAAATTTGCTACCAGTAAGTTTCTGGAAATTGACTTCCTGTTTATCATCATTGTATGAGACCCTGATGATGACTTTTGTTGTGAAGGTTCTTTGGCAGTTTTGTCTTTGGACTGGTACTCGAGCTAGAGGAGCACCACAGGTGTAGTGGTGACAGAGATGGGAAACAGTGTATCATTTATTCATGCCCACAAGTGTCAACATGAGGTTGTGGAATGCAAGCGGGAAGAGCTGCTTTTGATGACAAACAGTTCAGTAATCGTGTATTTTTTCCTTATTCTTCAGCTTCCTGATCAGTTTCATGGTTGATGCCCGTGGCGGTGCCATGCGTGGATGTCGTCACCAGGGCGTCCGCATCATCATTCCGCCAAGAAAGGCCTCCATGCCGACACGGGTCACGTGCAGACTCGTCAAGAAGGAGAAGCTACTGCACCCACCTCCCATGATGGAAGGCGAGGGACTGGCCAGCAGACTGTTGGAGATGGGACCTGTTGGCACAAAATTCTTGGGGTGAGTCGGTAAAAGTCGGGAAATGTTCGTAGATTTGCAGTCCTCTTCTACTTTTCTGCATTGGTGTCGACCATCAGACACCTTGAATGCCAAGAACACAACCCGATCGGGTGGCGGAGAACACATTCTCCTCACTCCCCACTCAGCGGAGGGTTGAGAAGAACATGTTCTTGGCCCCACTCGGGTTGCGTTCTCGCCGTCTCGAGTTGAGTCAGCAACTACATGAACTGGGTCAGCACGAGTGTTGCCAAGAACGAGGATTCTAATACACCCTGACTGCGGAAGAAGTGTAGGAAGGGTAACAACAACGTATCTACTGCATCGATGAGGTAATTCAGTCAATAAGCTGCTAGAAATGGTGTAGTTGGGAATATAGTTCCACGTCCATTCAAGATTCTCCTATCTCTTCAGACCTGTCATCATTGAAGTCCCACACTTTGCTTCACTGCGCGGCAAAGAACGCGAGGTCTTGATCATGAGAAGTGATGATGGCGAGAACTGGCGTGAACACCCAATGGAAGCCACTGAAGAGGCTGTCCATGAAGCACTTGGAGGTAGCTTTGAAGGTACGTACCTTGAGTGTCCCACAGATGATTGAATAATTGCTTAGACCCTGCAGCTGTTGCGACTTTGTTTAGCCTAGTTGATATGGCACCACAGTGACTAGAAGTAGCCCAAATAGCACTCCAGTTTAGCTCCCTGGGTATTTCAAGGACATCTCCTCAATAATGGGGGTGTGACATCGATTGTTCTCCCATTGTTTATGGGGCATTTTTTCCTGAAACACCCTGTATATTTATATAGTCTTAACTGCCGCTGGAGGTATCAGAAGGTCATTTATTATAAAGTGTTTTTTCTGAGCTCGCCTTTTTCTGTACAGCTTTGGATATTGAAAGTGCTTTCGCGAAATCTGGTAAAACTAATTTTGTTAATATCAGGGGTTGGTGTATCTTATACATTTTATTTGCTATGGTTTGTTGCAAAAATATGTAGTGGAAAAACAGATTTTCAGGTGGTAGATTTCGGTCGGGGCATGGGTTACACAGCACTTCATATGCTGTGTAGCGTGCTGGCTGTGGTAAGGACATATTGTTCTTTGACAGGTGCTGAGAAGGCTTCGTCAGGGTTTAGTGGTGAAAATCCAAGCAAATCTTGGAAAGTACAACATGGTTTCTACTGAATAAGGCTTTATCTCTAGTTTGGGCATCCACAGAACTGTCTGTTCCTGTTGCTTGGTTGTAAGAAGGCTGTGTTAAGAACACAAAAAAAAGTTGTCGTTCAAATTTGTTGCAAAAGAATGAAGAAATTACGTCAAAGTTATGATGTTGATCATTGATGAACCATACAGGGTCTATAAAATGTAATGCGGCACGCGGTAGCATAAAAATTCCTTTTTCCTCAGTTCATTCTACAACCATATAGCCATGGTAGTCAACGAGGAAATACTTCATATTAGTAAACTTCACTGATAGCTTTCCTCATTGTTTCAGATCTTGAGTCTGCAGAGGACCTGTACCACAAACGCATCACCCGCATCCTGACCACTGATTTTCCACAATACTTTGCGCTCGTCACACGTATCCGCGAGGAGAACAACAACATCGGATACGAGGGTGGTATGATCAGCTCAACTGTCGTACCACAAGTCCAGGCGGTGTTCCCAGAGGGCGCTCTCACCAAGAAAATCAAGGTTGGACTGCAGGTACGGGGGTATAATGCCAAGTGAGACTGGGCATAAGATATCAAGGTGTGGTGGAAATGTGATGGACTNAGATAATGTATCACGGGTATTTTCGCGGGCCACGAAATTCATTGTTTATTTACATTTTGTTTGTTTATGTCCAGGTTTTCTTTGTCTTATGAGTAATTAGTTGGTAGCATGCCTGTCTAGAAATTCTGCTGATTCCAAAAGTATTCATTTTGGTGGGTTGGCATGTTCCAAAAGTCCAAAATAACACAATGTAAACATAGATGTTTTCAAACATTGAATGTAAACAATGAAGTCGTGATACATTATCTTTAATATGTGGCTCGAACATTAGTTTCCCTTCTGACTTCACCTTTTGTTATTGTTTTGTGATTTGGGTACGTCTCACTGAAAAACATCACATAGTCTGTTTTGATTTGGTAAACGAGCTGTTTTCTTCCAGGCCCAACCCATTCCACCAGAACAGGTAGCAAAGCTGCTCGGCAATCGTGTTGCCGTAAGCCCTATCGTCACCGTCGAGCCACGTCGACGCAAATTCCACAAGCCGATCACTCTGACCATTCCTCTGCCAAAGGCATCCCAGAAGGGCATGATCAACCAATACGGTGGCGACGCGCCTACGCTCCGCCTACTCTGCAGTATCACTGGTAAGCGTAAGTTATCATTTTGCCTGCTTAAATCTTGCTTTCCAGTGACTGCATGCCTTGTCTTAACCAAAAGTGCAGCAAAGCAAGCAAAACCAAACGCCTCTCCTATTAAAACATCCTCAAGATCCTCTGTCAGGGCTCTACCCTGTTGGACCCGTTTTGGGTCAAATTCCTTGCAGGAACAAGTTAGCCAACAGCACAAAACTATGCAAATCTAAATTTCTAACAAAATTTTCTAGCACAGCACATTTTCATTCCTCTCTCCTTTTGGCATTATTTCTGCATATTTCTGTTCGAGAAGTTTTGTACTATATCACTATATTTCTGGTAGCAGTTTGGTGCCGGATTGCAGACAGGCTGATCAGTATGAAGTATTTTCTGCATGGTTATGAGTTAGTGAATTTTGATCAAATGGATACGAGTACGGTAACCTTGTATCTTTATTCCATATTTTTGCACCCTCATGTCTGTTAGTGTAAGTGTCATCAGCCCAAAAGGGCTCTTACATGCTTGCCTGGTGAATTTCAGTCTTTGATGTGCTTGGACTAGCCACTCATAAGGGAGCCAAAATATGAAATTTTAGGTATGAGGATTTTCATCCAGACTTCGTCTTTGTCCAGATTTTTTAATGTGACCAGCGTTATTGAGTAAACTTTGGAAGTCTTTTTTTGGAGTGATTCACCTGGAAACTTGTCAGTCAAATCTTGTGAAGTTCTCTTCTTGAAATTTCAGTCGGATATTCGAGAACTTACCGTATGTTTCAAAATCACTAAGATTTGTCAATTGTGATGTAGTGGTGATCATAAGTCCTGTCTGTGATCGTGTACTTGGTACTGTACCGGTATTTGCACCAGAATCGCGAATCTCTTCGAACAGACACCCCCTGTTGTGATCTTCTCACTTGACGACTTGTTCCTCAGTTTGCTGAGCTCAATGTGTGTACTGTGACTCTGAGACACGGCAAGCAGCTAAGATATACAACAGCGCTCATGTTTTCCCGGCGATATCGAGGATTTATGTCCAACTCGTGCATGTGTTGGCAGGCAGACATGTGCAATGGTGTGGATTGTATGGTGTAATATATTCATTATATGCAGTAAGCTTGGCTAGAATGAACCTAAATGCAGCGCTGTCCATCTTTTGTCTCTGTCAATTAATGTAATAATTAGCCTATTATTCAATCGAATTATTTACGAGTGTTACCTTGATGGTGTGCTGTTCCTTTGGGGATTTTCTTCCAAATGTTTACTTTAAGTTTCATTTGTAACCATGCTGTACCTTTTGCTTTACGAACAACTTGCACTACCTGTTCTTGAGGTACTGGGTTGACTGCCTCCTGTTCAAGGCAATAATTCTAGTGATTCATCCATGAAAATGTCCTCGACTTGAAATATTTTTCATCCACTCAGGTAACTCTGGTTTAATTATTTGACCAGCTAGCTTATACAGTGGAATTTTGAATTTAGATGAAAAGATGACCATTCCTGTTCAATTGCATCAAAATTGATAGATTCTGGCCTTAGTGACATTCAGGTGGTATCGCCAAAAAATAGCTGCCGCACACAAAATATCACCATCTTTTCCCTTGATAAATTTGTAGAAGTAGTATTTCTATAGACTTAAAAAATCATATGTTAGCTCTTCAAATCCTTACTAGTTCTAGTCTAACCAACTTTTTCTTGTGTCTTGTGATGCATCTGGCCTTATATCCATCTGTAAGTTTTTCCTAATTCTCTCTATTTTCTTCTCTCGTGAACTAGCCTTCAACATTTTACTAGTCTTCTTTAGACATTCATGTCTAGAGCATGGAGATTTAAAAATACTGTCATATTGATTGTCACTTCTTAAAAGAGATGGCAAACCTAAGGACAGATGATAATTTTGGAGTCAGTTTGCAAAGTCATCGGGGTCAAGCCTAGAGCCAGAGGAAGAAGTTTGTTGCTGTGATGGTCTAATTTAGGGCCTACTTACATAATTTATCACACCTTGAAACCAGGCTTGAAAACCACACCACATCACTTAAAAAATATTGAATGAGACTGAGAGCCCAGTGCCAAATATGGCAATACCGGGCAACCTGGGGGAAACTGCCGAAAATAGCATCAAAATGGCGCTCGAAGAAACAGTTTGACTGGGAGTTTGACACCAACAAACGTGGAGGTGACTGATGCTGAAGGAGGATCACCACTTGCTGGTTATCATTTGGCTTCAGTATGAACTTGATGTGGTTTATTAGTATCAGTTTGAATGCCACTCCAGTATACAGAATAGCACAAAATTGACACACAAAATGATATTAAGCAAGAAGTCAATCTCCAGAATTCACGAATTTTCGACCCCAACCGGGTTTTTTTTCAAGTGGAACTTTACAATCTGAAACTCTAGAAAAGAGTTTCAGATTGTAAAGTTCCACTTGAAAAAGACCCCGGTTGGGGTCGAAAATTCGTGAATTCTGGAGATTGACTTCTTGCTTAATATCAGTTTGAATGCCACTGGGGTTGAATGCCACTGGGGTTGAGAGTGGAAGTGTGGCTCAAGACGTTGTTCATCAGGTTGTAATCGCCACATCATGTTGCAGGAAAGAAAAGGGCAGAAAAAAAGTCTTTGAATGACTTGCATAACTACTTCTTGAAAATTAACACTGTCCTTGTTAAGGGTTTGAAGAGAACTACAAATATTTGTTAAGTGGAAGCAATGACATCGTGATGACCATCTTGCCTTCAATGTTCAACTGCTTTAGGTGTTGAGAATAGGGGACTTGAAAACATTGGAAAAAGTCCCATAGACAAGAAATGAGGAGTAATAACGAGTCGGAGGTTGTATTCCAGTCATTTTAAATCCATCTCTTACAAAATATCAATGTTGTTTGACTGACAGTAAAAAGAAAGGTTCTAGAATAATAATTGCGGGTGCTTTGTAATCTTGGCAAAATGATGCAATGTTGCATTGCTCCTCAGTGTCTAATGGTAAGACATCAAACTTATGCCACGTTTAGTTCTGAATTGAAGGTTTCATAGAAAGGAAACTTCATGGATGAATCCTTTTGCCTCTTCCTTACTCCCTGAATTTAAAGGTGACCTGATATTTTGGCAAAAGAAAAGACTGTACAGCCCTGGTTTAATGTAGATTTCGTGACACACCGTGTATTTGTAAAGATAATTGCAGTCTGTGTCTTGCCTGTTTCTGCAGATAGTGACATGTCCGATCAACAAACCCTGAAAAATGATGAAATTTCATGTCAGAGTTTTGATTTCAGGTTGCCTTTAACTTGCTTTTCCTCCTGTTCTGCCATCAATTGTATAAATCATTCAGCAATTCCCAATGATCACATCCTGACCGTTGTCTATGCTTTTGAACCAAAGTTACGTTTTTAACCAGTTCATTTCTTTACTCATGTGTTGTGTGATATATATGATATTTAACATTGGTTTGCTTGTAATTTTAACTGCTTGACATGGTTGAATGTAGGTAACTCTCTGCAAGGTATACATATTACTGTGCAGGAGAACCGTGCATGCCTTTGCATTCCTTTTCTCTCACACCTTTGCCTTTCTCCTTATGAGTTTTATCCCAGCAGGCAATGTAAATGTCCTTCACAAACTTAAAACAATGATGTACCTCAGTCGTTATCCGAAAACAGGTTGATTTCCTCTGCGATGTCATCTCTGGTGTTTAGTGTAAAGTATGTACATCTCCTTCAGTAAACACTGTCACAAAAATCCACAATGAAATCACCAAAAAATCCACAATGAAATCACCAAATGATGATGTACAGTTTCCACCCCTTATGATTAGATATTAGATTCCATTTAACTTCAGTGTTAAATGGAAATCCTTTCAACTTCAGAGTGCGTTCAAAATTTGAAATTTGTGTTACATTCCATTGCCTGTCATGTAGCTGATCCTGCGTATCGACCCTTGTTGTAGGCAGTCGTTACCATGACAACGTTAGTTGTCTTTGCATGTGTTTCATCTTACAAAGCTTTACTATTGTCCTAGTTAGTTTTCAGGTGCAAATTTTGGAATGCGTAGCATGGAACTCTCGATTGACCCCAAGAAGATCATGATATCACCGCGCTTATTGATATCGCATGCATCCTACATGTCGGCATGAGCAAAATGTTGCATGACCGGCGCAAACAGCATCGGTGTCAGTTTTTTCTGATATTTTTTCTCTGCGGCAGATATTTTCTCTCTTCCCAAATGGCTACACAGAGCCTCAAACCTCATCATCTTACAGTAAAATTGAATTTGAATTCCCTTTATACTGCAGGCCCTAGAAAGCTCCACAAGCAAAGAGAAGGTATTGCGGTTGTCACCATTTCGAAAATGACCCATTCATTGTTGCTTATCATCGTTACAATAGATTAAAATGATTGTGATACCCGGGTTAAGGGTCACCATCCTTTTTGTTCTACTGCTTGTCCCCCAAAATACATTTGGGATTTAGTTTTTTTCTTGTTACTAGTATGATACACATGATAATATCATTGAGTGCTAGAGTATTGAACAAAAGCCCTAATCGTACCAAACTCAGCTGGAAGCACTTATTGCAGAGTCAGCTGAAGGAACAGCTGGTACAAAAAAAAACGATGAAAAAAGGTATCGAGGGTGAAGTCTGTGCACAATGAAATGAAATAGATTAAGTAATTCATGAATGGTGACATTGCTGAAAACAGAATTACTCCTTTGATGCTGTGCATGTCAATTTCATTTGCCCCATTGATGTTCAAGAGAGAGAAAGTAACTTGTGTCAATGCCAACAACCACCTTCGTTCAAGTAAAAGAAAATTAAAAATGATCGAAAAAGCAAGAGGATATCTTTTCTCGTTGGTGTTGTTCTTAAAACACCAAAAGATCTGTTGAATCTTGGCCAAAGTCAAAAGTGTATTTCACTTCACTGGGAAGTGAATCAGAAGATAGGCTGCTGGCGACTTACTTTCTAGTCCAGAAATAGTGCAGGGTTTCAGCAGATTTTTCTGCAATGGCTTGGTCAAAATTTACATACCATAATAAATTGATTTGTCTTTTTTGCCGCTGCTGACATCATTCCATTCATTTTTTCCAAAAACGCGACAAGAAATTGTTTTGCAAAGTCGCAGTTCTTGATTATTTGCCGAAATGGTGGCCGTATTGATAAAAACATAATGCATCACATCATGTTTGCTGAACTGAAGATTGTGGTGAAATGAAATGGATTTTGAGAGAGAAATCCTTTGTCAGCCATATGCAAAAATAGAGATGGCAAAAAAATACTGAAAAAAGACAACTAGAATGATATGGTATGTCAAATTTGACCCACACTTTGCTATAGACCATTCTCAAATTGACGTAAACGACAAAGATCTGTGCACTTCCGCCGAAATCTCAACCACAGCCTTGATCCTAGTCTGAATGACGTGATGCAGACAACCCCACGACAGTGACTTCGATGACATTGCGTCAGCGTCGACCATTGCTGAATCATGGACTTGTCATGTCACCCAGTTTCAGATCGAGGTTGTGATTGCAATTTTGGCGGAAGTGCGCAGATGTGCTAATTCGAGAATCATCTATGTAAATCTACCAAAACCTGGATGCCCTAATTTTCTGGAATAGAGAGTAGTTTGATTCTCAGTATCTGCAGCTTAATGGTATTCTGTTGAGATGTATTTAGGTGTATTTGATTTCATTTGGTGGAGGTGTTTGGTATGGGCAAATGGAATGGCATAGACAGTAGATCCCTGTGGTGGTACATTGTGTGACTTCTTGTTACAATTGAGAATGCTTTTATATATGGTCTGAATGACATCATGTAAACAGATTGCCTGTTTCAGTTTGAGGAATGCTGAATATAGTCATTGACGTCATGTAAACAGAATGTCCTCATCGTCATATGATTCTTGTGAATGGACTGGTTGTCCCATCTCTCCATGATGACAGTGTGCCTGTCGCATTTTAAGGAATGATGACAAAAGTTGTTTGCTGAGAATTCTGTGGTCATATGGACATCATGTAAATTAACACAGAATCTTTGAATTCTTGTAAATGATTTTAAGAGAATGCTGTGGTCATATGGAGGTCTTGTAAACGGAGAATGCTGTTTTGGAATCTTGTTGACAGAGTGAATGTCTCATGACTTATTGTAGATCGTTTGGTCGTTCCCTTTTAAGGAATGCCCTCTCCAAGTTCTTGTTCAATTCATGTAAACAGTCACTGTTTCCGCCAGAGGGTACTCGGGGGTAACTATGCTAGTAGTACCCTCAAAGGAACAGAAAAGGACCATTTTCTTCAATTTCATGGGGTTTTTGCTGATGTTGAAGAATTTAATAGTATACCCTCAAAAAAATTTCTGGCACAGACCCTGACATATAAAGTGAAAATTCTGTGCCTGTGGTCAGAATTGTCACATGTAAAAAGGATGAATTCTTATAAACAGGTTGATCACGCCATTTAAGGATAACATTAATGTCCGACTTAATGTAAACAAAAGAAATATTTACATACAAAATACTCACACATTTGGACTGAATTGGAATAAGTTGTGCAAAATAAGATTAATTCAGGAGAATGGAAATGGGTGTGCCGTCCCTTAAAATATTGCTACTCATTGTCCGCCACAAATACGACTCATAAGACTCATCAAGTCACACAACCACCCAATCTTTTCACAGTCTGACCCCCCCCCCCCCCC
>NMRB01000461.1:211279-230905 GCA_002633025.1 Notospermus geniculatus
CCCCCCCCCCCCATAATAATGTAGGCAAATATTTCCCAAGGAATCAATTGCAAATCCACTCCAAATGACACAAAAATTAAGCACCTTTTCTTATTGTTTCCTTTTTTTGACCATGATGCAGGTGTTACCAATTCAGACTCTATGTTGAGCCGATGGCTGCGCATCAACATGTGTAGGTGATATTATGATCCAGTGTTCCCCGGGGAAGTTCCCAGTTTTACAAAAATTCTCATTTTCAGGTTAAGTTCATGTATATAGTGTCGATGTCAGCCACTTTGTCACTTTGTTGGTCATCATCTCTGAACAGCTGTCATGGTGTCACAGAAGTATACCATTTCATTGGTGTTAGATGCTGTTAGAAGCACAATCTTAAATCAGTCATTAAGTGAACGGAAAAGTATTCTCCGTCATTGTGTGATGTTTGCATCACCAGTGTTCACAATGTTCCTAACGGTCATGTGACATGTATTGGAGAATGGTCATCACTGTTTCAAGTAAGCTACCTGTGTGAGCTGCCTAAAAGTGGGTGCACACTAATGTGGCATGGTGTAATGCGATGCGGTTTCACCACGTCTGTTCTCTCCCAATGTTGTCCAACAGCAGGCACCTGGCACAGAATCTCTTGCAGAAGCTGAACCATTCTCTAAATATTTGTCTACAACCCATGGCTGTGACACAGAAAATGGCAGAAGGATGGAGGAAGAAAGGAAAGCTGTGTCTTCACTGGGAAATGGTCATGCACCTTTAATGTGCTTCTTAGTACACCACTGCCAGAAAAATCGCTTGCAGGATCTGTGTGGTGTAGTGAAAATGAGGGCCAAGCATTACATGTAATGTATTTTGCAAAACTGGAGCAAAATGCTATCTTTCAAGTCATTTGGGATTTTCCTTGGGAATCACTTGACTTTTGGTCTTAATGATTTTCCATTCAACTTAATATGCTTGGTCTTTTATGGCTGATTTAGTGATTTTTGTCAATTTTTCATAGTTTTTTCCTCTCGGTAGTAATTGCATTATGATGAATTGTGCAGTGTTCCTGTAGGATGGCAGTATCTAAGTCCATTAACCTAAATGCTTTTAATTTTCTGTATGCAGATAAATTTTTTTTCACCAATTCGCATCAATCCAGACAAGAATTTAAAAGCACTCATGGAATGCCACAAATGATTTATGGAATTTTCCCACAATGATGTATGCAAACTTGCATGTATAATCTTCTCTTGGTCATATGACAGACCAGTGTGCATGACTTAATGAATGTTTTGACAGGAGATGTCCCAGTGCCTTCTTACTGATGCGCAGCCTCTCACGGTTGATCGAGCAAAACTGGAGAATAGGCATGGTGGCACTTTTCCAAACACTTTAAAGCAATTGAAATGAACAAATGTCCTTTTGCATGGAAAAATGCATGTTAAAAAACACGTCCGATATCAGCTGTGGAATTTGCTGTGTGAAGCGGGCCTTTCTCCAATGACTCTTTCAATATCATCATTAGCATACGCAGTGCTTTGTGAAGAAAATGTCATTCAATTGGGAGATGCAGTTGTCAACTGAATATTCACATTACATCACTGCCCAGCCTGTTTTTGAAAAGTTAATGATAATGTTACTTATTGCGTGAATACAGCTGATTATACTCTAGCTAAAAATCTGTAACACATGAGCATGCTCTGTATGAAAATGTTGATAAAGATAATTCTCATAAGCTTATTTTTCACTGCCAGCATCTGTAACGCATTTGATGATATGAATAAAAGCTGGCAGATGCTTTTACTTCAGATTTGTACAGCATAGCGTAATGCATTTGTACTTCAAAACCAAAGTAAAAGCATTTACTAGTCTTTATTCATATGATCCAATCTTGTTCAATGCTTCCAAATGAATTCCTTCTGATGGCGTTTATCTTGCATGTAGGTCAGATACTTTGTAAAAAATTGATAAAAGTCATTAAATCAGGTTCACAAATCTTCATGAGACTTCTAATGAAGTCATGAATAGAGGTGTTTTTTGTGCAGGGAACTTCCCCAATATGTTTTTCAATACATGGTCAGTCTTCCCTATAGTCTAGATCTGACGCTTTGCTCGATACCTTGAATAGCATACCCAATTATTTTGAGACCATTTCCTATCACATTCTTCCTAGGGTTGTTGGTTGGCTTGCCTGAACCTGAGTTTGAAGACGTACGAAGTAAGAGAATGGAATCGAGTATGGATGGGTTCATGGTGATCCATCTGGTAGTCTTCATAATCAACAATGGGCCTAACTTTTCCTAAGAACATTCTAGTTACCAATTTTATGAAAAACTAACCATAATTGCTGATCAGCTGTGTGTATGATACAACCTTATACGTGTACACTTAGAGTATCATTGCTGAGTCTTGGTTTCTTTGAACTAATAAATTGGTCATCAAAATTCATAGTTCCAGGTGATGCTTACAATCAAACTGGTAGGAATCTTAACAATCTGTCATGTTATTGGGGCCATAACCTGTCATGGCTGTAAATAAACTTATAAGCTTGTTGCCGAATCTGTCATGGTGTTGCTCTCAGAACATAGAATGATTTTGCGTTCTGATACTGAATTGCTTGGTGCCATGGCATGTCTAGAATGGACGACCGATGGTGCATTATATTTTGAATATAATGATAACGGTGCCGTGGCATCTGTCATGTCAGTGCCTGTGGTGCCCAAATCTGTGATGGCTTTGTGCTAAATACTGTACAAAAATAACATTTTTGCATATGAACCGCTTCAGGTCATCTGTACGTCTCGCAGGTGATTTTGGTGCCATTATCTCTAATCAAAACTTGGTGAAAGGTGTCATTTCAATGTGAACTGCTTGATGCCATATTCTGTCATGGCATCCCACTGAACAAATTTGGTGGTGAGGTCTCATTTCATACAAACTGCTTGGCGTCACGCTGGTGCCTTCATGAAACTTCGTGCCATATTTCACTGATGCTAGAATGCTTTTGAAATGCTTGAGTAACAGTCAGAGTTCTGGAGAACTTGATGAAAAGATGTTTCTCTGCAAGCAATTTGGCACTACAGTTGTCCATGGTGGTGCAGTTGTCCTTGGCAGTGCAGTTGTCCATGGCAGTGCCGTCCGTGAATTTGGGGTAATTCAGTGCCAATGCAGTGCCAGTGCAACCTTAGAATTGCTTTCATATGAACAGTTCTATGAACCTGTTCATCATTGCAATCCGCTAATGACTTCGGCAAAGCTTCTTTCATATGAAATTTCTCTGTCATTTCTGCCTGCAATTGAAAATGCCTTGATGCTATGATCAATTACTGTTATCACTGAATTATCTACATGAAATTGATCTTCTTCATTTGGTGATGGTTGTGGTATGCCTCTGTCATAAGAACAACTAAATGACTCATGAATATTCATATAATCAACATTATGACGATTATTCACTATGTAAAGTTCTTCTTCAGTTGTTGCTCTCCAAGACTGAATACTTGGCTGATTGGTTTAAGTCTTTCTCTGCATTAATATCTTAATATACATGTATTTAGTGGCGATTTTTAACTCGCAGACCTAAGCTAAGTTACACCAACAATTCAAGAATGTGATGCTTAGATGAATTGTTTTGAAGGATCATTAATTTTCAGATGTGTGTTCTTATTTGAATTGGATGTCATTTTGAGCTCTGTCAAAACTTCCATGAAATATCATGTAATACTGTTCAAATATAAGTAAAAAATCCTTGCTCATCCTACTGTATTGTGAGTCATTTTTCTGCATGATACCCATGGTTATGGTGGTGACTGGTTTGAAAATACGTGCTACCTTCTCATTATCTCAACATTTTTGGCTTGTTATGTAGTTCTGTGAATTTTTGTAAGCAATTTTGAATATTTTTTATATGTTACTTTCGAGAAAAGTTATATAGGCCAAAATATGGAGCAAATTTGTAGTACCCCAGTATACCTTGAACAATTTTTATCAACCAATCAAATGAACACACACTTGGATATTAAAATCTTTATTGATTAATTTACATATTCATCTAGTAATTTATTTGACTTCATATATTGGATGGTGCAGTTTTTGTAAGCATGATAGATCAACCCCACTGTGCCCTTCTATATTTATCAGCAATGACCTCCTGCAGAAACTATGCTATTCAGCAAACCTTGTGAAGCATTCAAGATGGTCTGAATCTCAAAACACATGCTGAAAATGTTGTGTTCAAAAACACATGCTGAACCATGTGATATCACATGCTGAACATGTGGTATTCAGAACACATGCTGAACCAAGTGATATAAACATGCTGAACCATGTAATATGTGAAAGACAAGCTGAATCGATAAAATCACATATTGAGCATGCGCTATGGTTCAGATCGCATGCTGAGCGGTTTCCATTCAGAACACATTCTGTTCATGCAATGTTATTCAAAAATATCACATTTGATGTGATCCAACTCAAATGCATGCTGAACAATCTGAACACATGCTGATCATACAGTACTGTTCTACACACAGTCATGTGCATCATGTGATATACATGTAGTAACACATGTTATTTCACTGGCTATCATCACCAGTATTTCTTCTCAAAGTGTGCGATTCCCCAACCTATAATCGATCATCTTGGATGCTTGTAGTTGTCTTATCCTCTGAAGTCTGCCTATTCATAAGACCAGATCTCACCCTTAGAGTGTGTTATTCTCTTCCCTCTAGGTGGGCCCGCGCCAGCACAGTGGGAAGATGTGACAGGAACAACACCCCTTGCTTTCGTCGATGACTGTGTCTCTTTTACGACTGCCGTCTCTGCCAGGTAAGTGGAATCTTCCTCCTTCCCGAAGTTAATGTAGACCACAATGAATGCCCTGAAATGATAAATAGAATGGCTTCAGTTCATCAGCTATTAGTGAGGTTTCGCAAATCTGACGAAACACGAAGTACGAAATATGAAATTGGACTTCATTTTCATGACGTAATGTATTTCGGGAGATGGTTGGTACCACAAATTTCGCCTGCTGCAAGAGCGTCTTTTAGCGTATGACTTTAGAACGACAGAGTTACAGTGTATATTAAACTTTGAAATTTACCATTCATTTCCACTTTGTAGATACGAAGTGGAAATTTAAAAATTCAAGATGCACCATAACTCTCTCGGTCTTACATAATATGCCAAAAGACGTACTGGCGGGAGGGACATTTGTGGTAGCAACCATCTCCTGAAATACATTACGTCACGGAAATGAAGTCCAATTTCGTATTTCGTACTTCGTGTTTCGTCAGATTTGCGAAACCTCACTATTTTGTAGCCACCATCATGTGTGGTTTACTCACCTTGTAGCATGATCGGTCTTCAGCTTGAAAAACAAAGACAGTTAATAGCTAAGTCATAATATTGGTGATCAGCTGTAGAGTATGGAGCACAATTGACCTCTCTTTATCCGCGTACCTTCTGTATGTAACGCGGAAGGTACGCTCCAGTTCATTGCTTATGGTACAGGTACGCGACGCGTCTCTTCTGTGTGACCTCCGCGCACCACATGCGAATGACGTTACGTCCTCACTACATGCCTTTCAAGGTGCCGTGCGAGATCCATGGAAGATACGAGGATGGTACGCACATGACGCTGCGTGCGGTACGCAGATGGTGGGTCAATTGTGCAGAATACTGGAGTTGTAACTTAAGAAGTTTTCATTCAAAATATTGGTGACCAGTTGTAACTATTATGAAATTAGGTCTGGTCTGCAAATTTTTATTGCCAATTAACTTATCCATCTGGAATTATGATTGGCTGGCAATTTACCGCAGAATTAACATCATAAATTGTGTCAGCTTAACTTGAAGAATTGGCTAGTGCATTTTGTGCTGGTGCCGCGCAGAACAATTTGGTCTTTTGCTTCCTGATACTGAACTGATTTTCATGAGTAATTTCAGTATGGGTATCTGCCGTGTTTTCATTTGAGAGGTGTCTAACTCTGTTTTAAGGTTCTGGTTGATGGACTGTCAGAATATCAACGATTCAGCAAAAATGGCGACAGAACTTTACAGGGAAGCCATCTGTGTCCCATACATGTCCAAGTTCGTCGTGTTTACAAAACGGCATGATCCACAGGAGGCAAGACTCCGTTGCTTCTGCATGACAGATGACAAGATGGAAAAGACCTTGGAGAGCCAGGAACATTACGCTAAAGTTGCTGAGAGCAAGGATGTCGAGGTAAGTTGAGAAAAGCAACTTGATGAGGATTTGCTTTGTGGACTGTCAGAGTGATGCTGTGGTAATATCAGTAACTGTCACTGATGCTGTGGTAATATCAGTAACTGTCACTGATGCTGTGGTAATATCAGTAACTGTCACTGATGAGATTCAGAGTTCAATGCCTGTTCAGAGCCATTCTTCCTGTGACAGAGAGGACTTCATGAAGGCACGCATATATGGTACGCGAGGACTAAGTCATTGATATCTGGATGTTGCGCGTAGGCTGTGCGCATCCTGTGCATACCCAACGCAAAGGTTGCACGCAGTGGGAAGATTTGGTCGTGAATGATTTGCATAAGGTACGCAAATTCGGGAATGTCACTTGTGCCCCTTACTCTATGTGTTGACATGGACCCTTGGAGGAATCTGCACTGGTGTCAAGACAATGTTGAGTTTCCTTCTTACAAAAACTGTTTGAGTAAGTACATGGCCCGCTGACGTCAGTGGGCATTCATGCTGTATGTTGAATTCTCAACTTCGTATATTTCTACAGGTTCTGGATGGCAAGACAAACTGGGTAGAGATGGCAGGCAATTTGGTCCCAGTGACCAAGTCAGGCGATCAGCTTCACTTCCCCTTCCACGCATTTAGAGAAAACCGCCTACCGTTCACCGTGCGCATACGAGATACGAATCAGGAGCCAACAGCAAGAGTTGCCTTCATGAAAGATCCAAAAACAGCGCGAGGAGAGGCACCACAGACCCCTGTGTGCAGCTTAAATATCAAATTGCCAGATTACGTAAAAGTGAGTATATTCAATACAAACCATGATTTCTGTGTGAGTGTGATTTCTCAAATGATGAGCAACCGCTTGAATGTGTTGCAGTCACCAGGCAAGGATTTCACATTGTTACCCTTCCCCACTGATCTACGCTTTCAAGGATCGGCAAGGATTTCACATTGTTACCCTTCCCCACTGATCTACGCTTTCAAGGATCACAGATAACCCAATAGAGCCCATGCCGCCCTAAACCACCCTGCTGTGAGCCGCCTAGAAGACTGTGTCCACTTTTTGACAAAAATCCCCATCACCTCTAATGTAGAAATCAAAATCACCAATTACTGCTGGCAGCACCACAATCCGCCATGTCCCCAGATGCCGATACCACCATAAACCGCCTTGACTCATTATACTGTTCTCTATTCACCTTAATGCAGTGGCATTGTGTGGCGGTTCAGGGTGGTGAAAGCTACAGATGGAAAGTGCCAAAAAATAGGCAGCTCTATTGGGTTAAAATACAATGTACATACATGTATCCGATACGGAGCTGATCAGTCATGTCGGTAAACAGGCTGCAGATCACAAAATTGAGTGCTTTCAGTTCGTGTGCACTTGCAACTCCTAACATTGCTGTCATGTACCATTGTATTGAGCTTATGCATTGGCTCATTTTGCTGTCACTTTTGACCGGCGGTCCACCATGCTGGTGTCGACGACACCGTGGCCATGTGTAGATCACGTCATGGTTGAAGTCGCACACACTCCACTTGTGGTGACGACAAAGTGTGCCACGTGGGTCGACGACATAATTTGACGTCAATTCAACTGTCAAGATGGTGGATTTCTCTGTGATGACATCATCTGCACAAGCTCTATAGAGGTTTCCCACGTGACGTCACAACCCCAAATGTCCGCTATATTGGCCGTCAAATGACGCAATGTCACAGCATCAACACAGTGTTTTCAACGCAGTTTGGACGTTGTCGGCAGTCATCGGGCCTCTTCCACCACTGTCTACAGTAAGCCGTATGGACGATTCACTTTGTTTTCAACACGGTTTTCACACCAGACCAACTACTTATGCTCAGAAACCGTGAGAGGTAAAGTGATTTGTTGAGTTGTCTACTCCCGGTGGTCTGAACGGGCTGCTAAACTTTTCAACCGGGAACAAGATGGCAGCCACCATGGCTTCATTTTGACGGCCAGTATGGCAGCCGTGTGACGTCAGTGGGAAACCTCTAAAGGATCTAGAAGCTGTTGTCAGATGTAAACCACAATCATCTCTTACCACCGTCATTGTCACTTCTCCTTTTCAGATGGAGGCCGGCTCTATGGAAACATTAGATTCAGAGGCAGCATTAGACCTTAGAAAGAAATATTCCTTCCTTACTGGAGAGGAAAGAAGTAAGTGTAATATCAGTGGTTTTCATATGTTTGAATTTGACACTCCTGCTCCAGTGTCCATACTTGTCTGTGATAGTGAATGAGTTTACATTTTTCGTAAAGAAGTTGCTTTTGAGGAGCGGCGTGGTGTAGTGGTTAGCGAGACGGACTTCTGATCAGAAGGTCCCGGGTTCGATTCCCAGTCCTGACCAAGAAAAAAAAAACACGCTCGCTTGTGACCTTGAGCAAGTCACTTTGCCTTACTTGCTTCACCCCACCCAGGTCTAAAAGGGGTACCTGGCTGGTAGTGATGGTCTATGTAAATGTTAGTCCATGCACGCTGAAATCAGCTGCCGGGACTGTATACTCCCCGGGGAGTGGAGAAAGTTAATTGGAATGAACAGACCTATAGCTGGGGGTAATAATGTAAAGCGCATTGAGCAGGTCAACTGGAAATGCGCTATATAAGAACTAACATTACTTTATTACTTTTGAGTTAGATGTAGCAGACTTGATAAAATCAATTTTTGACTCAATTTCAGCCACCACAGACACAATGGCAAAGATGGACTTGAGGCTGAGCGAAATCGCATCCACCCTTCAGGGAGATTGGGTCATCCTCGCCAAACACCTGGGAATTTCTGACGAGGAAATAAAAGGCATCAAAAATGAATATCACACATTGAATGACCAGTGTCTGGCCATGTTACTTCTTTGGCGGCAACGATATGGCGACGAGGCCACTGCAAACGTCCTTGAAAAATACTTGAGGGAGATCAACCGGGAAGATGTGATAAGAAAATGTATATACAATGTGGAAAAACTTGATGACGACTTGGAAAAAGCTTTCGCAAAAACCCAGATGGATACGTCAGGTTGGTTGACTGTTAAATCAAATTTATCGGTGCGCATTTTCAGATGTTCTAATGACAAAATGCAGCAAATCCTTCCCTGTTGTGCAGCTTTTTAGCCCGCTTGACCTACTTTTCAAGGTCACAGTGGTAAAAGTTTGTCAGAAATTACGAAGTTGGCATGTTCTGTAGTGACTAAGCTATCCTGTTGAAACTTTGTACAAATTTACTCCTAGGACACAGATATCAGATATGGGTTGTAATTGTATGGAGTACTGTTATGGCTTCCGTCACCATGCTAATATGTGACCCGATCTAGCAAAAGTAGGCGCATGTCGCAGGTGATCATCATTGGTCATCAGTTTACACTACATGTACTATCATCACTGCTACATGTATCTGCTACTTTTGTCATCCTGCAGACTGAGAGACATACATTTCAGCTGTTGTGATGTAAGGCCACATATGCTAAACTGGCTCCTAGGGATTTCCTTTTGGACTTGTGCATTATAAGCTGCTACTGCAAGGCAATGCTCACACCAAATGGTAATTTCCTAGAACTTGTGTACAATTGCATCGTATACTCCTTGGTGGTGTACATCATTGTAGGCCGATGTGGTTGCCACTTACACAATGCAAAGTACCAACAAACAACTAAGCAATGAGAAAGAGGGGATCTTAAGAAATATGCTGTAGTTTTGAATCGTGTGCTCTTTGTTGCTTCAGGTTTTGATGCCTTAAAAGAAGAATTAGGTCCTTCCAGGGATTCGACGATGGACCGAGGCATGTCATTAGATGTACAGTTCGACGAAAAAGATATGATGAAGGAGTCGGAATCGGCAGGAGAGGAAAGTTTAAGTTCAAGAGGGTCCGTCGTTGAAAACAAAGATTTTACAAAAGGTGGGTGCACTGGTCGCATTTGATTGAATGCATTGCATTTCAGGATCAGGATTTCAATGTCACCTGCTGTATTTCTCTTGCCTGGTGCTACAGTTTGACAAAGTTCCCAAGCACCTTAGGAAATTCAAAGTTCCAGAATGATTTTGGAACTGCAGCTGTCTGGTGATGGGTCCAGATTTCGTGAACAGGAAATTGTGAAATTCCATCCTTTCAATGTAGGGTAACACTAAATTACTGTTCTGTTGTCTGACCATAGTCTATTTTTTAGGTGCTTGCTGCCTGTTAGTAGCATACAAGTATTGTACTTGATAGACCAGTGTTTCTCGATATCTGTGCATACTGTGTTGATGTTTAATTCATCAGCTGCTGATTCAGCAATTTCAGGTCATTTTCGTTCATTTTTTGCCATGATTTTGAACATTATTGATATATTTTGCTGGTGATGTTATTGGGACATTCATGGATGATGTGTTGTTGTATATGATGTTTCTCATCATTGTTTTGATTCATGTTATACAATTTCATTGTATACTATCTTTGGTTAAACTAGGATGTCTATTTGCCCCACATTTTCACCCCTCCAGTTAAAAGTGTGTCGTCTTCTTGTGAATGATTGGTAACTTCTTGTGTGACTGACTGCAGTGTTCCATGATCAGCCGTTCAATTATTTTCAACCCGATCTGCAAATCTGCTTCAACTTATACAACATGGATTTAAGAACATCAGTGGATATAACAACAACAATGGATGTAACATTGGATCATGTATTTTAACTTTTCAGGGATGATAAAACAGTTTACACAATGTGTGTTACCCCTGTGTGTTACACCCCAAAAATGCTTGCTTTCTGACACCTCCTGGCTCAATCAATGTCCCAATAGGGGAATTTCACACTTTGGCGGCGACATCACCAACATGCTTGAGCTTGCCTTGAAAAGATGGTTAACATCCAACAGCACAAACAATTTCTGTTAGCTAACGGCATGGACGATACTTGCTTCCATCAATCACGTACCTGTAATTGGCACTGCAAGCATCTGTTATAAATTAACCTGATTTGATACTAGAAATGGGTCCCTGAGTTCTCAAGCTGAATGATAGAGTTGTATGTTTAGTTGGATTGGCGTGTGATTGCCGCTCTAGTGCAGTGGATTGCTTGGTCTTGCCCCCACCCCTTCAGTTTCCTTCCTTCATTCTGCAATTTATCTCCCAATTCCCTGCGCCTGGGCCGCAGTCAGTCGAATATCGTGGCTGGGCTAAAAATGACTTCACCAGTCCAAGGCTTTGAAGAACATTATGTTTTGAAACTGCTGAAGTGATCATTTCATGAATATTGATGTTTTAAGTACACTAATTCGATATCATGAAAATATATATTTGGTTGGAAATGAAATTGCGTGATAACCTCAAAAAGCATAACAGGTTCCAAGTCAAACACTAATTTCAATGATCACTGGTGCTTGCCCTAATAGCAGTTGAGTTGGTGTTGGTGTGAATGGATGTGATATGTTCTGCGAACATAGCTAATTCTTTTAGCATATTTCAATGAAGCTCTCTTTCTGACTGCTCATTTTGCCGCTACAAAAACCCCTCTCGTCCATTCCCAATTCTTGTTATCCCTGCGAATGAGTGCATGCCTGGTAGGGAATCTGTTCGGAAAATTCAAAGATTTCAAACAATCAAGTTGTACTGCCGATTTTTAACGGAATTTTCCCTTCAGAATCCCTGTATTCCTGATTTTGTTTCCTGCTTCTAGTGCTTTCTGTGCCACTAAACTCTTCTTCCGCTATGTGTTAATTTAGATGAGGATGAGATTATCCCCATATACACAGAACCCGAGAAGGAAAAAACCGATGAAGAGAAACAACGCGATTCGGAAGAAAAAGAGGAGGCATATCGTGACTTGATTAATCAGCTCGGTGTATTATCGGGAACTGATAATGATGACTACCAAATTCGCAGATCTGAGGCAGCAGGTACACAGCAGATCTAACCAATATAAATTGTAGAGGGGTGCATGTGTTGATTAGCATGTTAACCTTTTCACCTGTCCTGTAGCATCTGTCATCCCCCCTGATGTATGTCTTACTCTTTTCATGTTTTTGTTGCACTTGTTGTTCGTGTCTTGTCCCTTTCAGTTTATCTGGACGAATGGTTGCAGATGAAGTCATGGGGCCTGTTGAATGTGAGAAGGCACTGTGATGAAAAATTAACAAAGCCCCCCCCCCCTCCAAAGATCTTGTCACGTCAGCCATGTCCACCGTCCTCAACTTGCACATTTTCTCTGCGCTGTTATAAATCCACCATAATAGTGTAGGCCTGCATGTGCACACATGAATTTATGTGTATGAACATGTAGGTTGATGTGAATATGAATTCATGTACGTGATGAGGATGTACGGTACAAGGATGAGCACGAATTGGTGTACCGTAATGAGATTGTACTTGTACATCATCAGTGATGGCGATGATGATGTGGGGATTCCTACAGCTGTTCCTGAAATAGGCCCTGCTTTGAGCCCAGGCCAGGGTTGCATTTTAACAGATTCTTTGTGCATATTTCTGATGTAGGCCAACTCATCGACTTCATCTGTGCCAATTGATTGTTTTCACCTTTTCATCATGTACCGTAGTATTATGATAATTTCAAGAGAAACAAGCAGACATGTATGCACGGAGAAATATCGGTTAAAAACTGCTTTCAGCTCAAACATCTCTTCAAAGAAATACATGTAGCACTATTGTCTAACAAGCTATTAACATTTGGAAATCAGAAAGGCGATGTGTGGGCCATGTGTTGTCACCATCCCAAAACAATAGAATACAATCATTTCTTTTGGCTTGTTGAACGTCCACAGAGCAGTACATCATCCTTCCTGTTTCTCTCCATATGTATACACTAATGTAGATTATTTCATGCATTCAACTGAGTCAGAATCAACCTCAGTCATGAAATGTCAGCACGGATGAACTCTTGTGTATAGACTGGTATCATGATCCCCTGCTAGGTGGATTTATGAGGATTGGTATAGCCTATGTAAATACCTGGATGGACACTCAGGATCCTGTTGGTCCATCCTGGTACTTGCACCACGGGAATTCCAGTGAAGTGAAAGAGAGGTGCTAGGTATAGATTTAAGCCTATATGGTGTGTAGATGTGGGTGGTACCGGAAGAGGTTGTTGCGCTGAAGCTGCGAAAGTTCGTTTGCACTAAATAATGTGTTGCAGGAAGCAAATCGCGTCTACAGAAAACAAGTGCCAAATTCTGAAATAGATGAAAAAGAGAAACATGAATACTAGGCCTAGGCCAAGTAGCTGAATTGATAGANAGACGTCGTTTCCTTTCGATATTCAGCGTCATTCGATTCAAGGTTTGGCCAATAGGGGGCTAAATGTGAAAACAGAAAAAGTGCTATTTCTCCTGAACAAATTGATGGATCGTCACCAAATTTTTATCATACGTATATCTGATGACGATACATAACATAATACCCGGGTTTTGGATTTGACCTACTTTTCAAGGTCACAACCACAGACACCTAACAATGCCTCGTCATTTCAGCCTCTACCTCATTTTATTCACGACGCAACTTCGAAAACCTGGTTATTCGCCACGCCCAGCGTGCGCCTTGTTTTACTCGTACCGGTACCATACGCAATGAATTGAAGCGTACCTTTCATGTGACGTACGCGGAAGGTACACGGATAAAGATATGGTCAATTGTGCAACATATCACAAAATATGGCACGCCACAGGAGTCGATCATTGTTGAACAGTCGAATAGATAGGTACATGTATAGGCCTAGGTAGGCCAACATCACTTTACTTGTAAACCCATTTTGACTGGTTTGTTACTTTCCCCTTGAGCAGGACTGACCTCATTTTCAACGGTGGCAGCCAGTTAAAATGCAAAATTCTGATAGGTTATACCGATCCTCATAAACCCAGCTAGCAGAGCTTCGTGGTATCAATCTACTCTTGTATCCTGACCATGTAGCATCACAACGTTACGTAGAAGATGAACAGTTGTACCTACCTTTAATTATCTCTTGGGCACCTTTAAGCCCCATCCACACTTCACCACGTGTGTGACCAACTCACATGGACACCTTTGCACATCTAGTCTCAAGCAGTTGCACGACTCAGGTTGCAGGCGACTTTGAAATGATCAGGCGTCTACAACTGAGGCATAGGACTATGTGAACATTCATAACACGACCCAGGAATTACATGTATGCTCCATCGGAGTCACTCATTTCATCACATGATGTAATGACCATGGTGCTTAAACATACTTGGATCTCTTTAACCCTTTCAGTGCTGGCAACACCCAGGTTGCCACGTGTTTATCACTTGCTCTGACATTACTCGACAGCCCGTAACTCTTGAATGGTTGATTGAATCAAGCTGAAATTTTGAGAGTTTGTTCAGACCACATGATGCCTCAAGACCAAATAGACCAATGTGTATTGGAGGTGCGAGTTGAGAGCAACGCATATTTTATTGCTGTGCAGTCGCTTACTTGAAATTGTTTTGGGAGGAAAGGCCTGTCGAAGAAAATTTCTGGGACCGCCATGCATGCATTTATACGCCTAGCGACTGGAACTTGGTTGTGCATACTACAGTAGATTGGCTGTCTGGTTGGTGTGAGTGGTATGAGGCACTTCTGGCACGTCGAAACATCTTCGGGTGGGGTTATATTATAAGCAAAAATAGGACTCAAGGTCATTCGCTGGAGTTAGGCACTGCAGGGGAGGGTCCAGCAATGAAAGGGTTAATGTCATATAATGTGTGGACACCCTGGTCGTAGGACTATTTAGTTGCAGGTCTCCTTACATGACGAGATAGTTGCATTGCAATGAGTTGTGTCATATTGTGTGGAGGGTGCTTAATGATCTCTGTTTCATTCTGAGAATGATTGGTGTCGGCCTGGAAAACAGGGACTCCCCAGCTCTATGTACTTTCCTTGTCTGTCACTGCATGCTCTACTTATCCATAACGCCAATGGCATGCAGTGAAGGTTATGTTACTAGGAAGTGAGAAACTTAAAGCCCCACAGTATTGAATTTTACGATATTTTAAAAAAGTTAGGAGAGAGCACATAGAGGTCCCATAGCCTCGTGAAAGTCCCCAAAATGCTTGCCTGATACGCACTTCACAGAATCAAGGCCTAGTTTTCAGCACGCATTGGAAAAAACTGCAGGGAGAGCTCTAATGTATTCTGACAGAGCGTAGTACATTTTACACTACGCTGACGTTGTGACGTCGTGCGAGAATCGCGGCGATGATTTGCGTTTTTCACATTCAATACAGTGGGGCTTTAAGTCAGTGGGTTGATGGAACTTCCTGGTGTGAGATCCTTGCCTGTTCACTGAACATGACCTTTTGGCTACGGCGTCACATCAGCTGGATCAGAACTATCTTCCCTATGCAGGGGCGGATCTAGGATTTTTTGCAGGAGGGTGTCTGAGGATGGCGTAGTGCGAAGAATACTAAGGTGCACCCCAGCAGGGTTGTGGGGTCTCCCCCAGAAAATTTTGGAATCTATATGCTCTGAAATGCGATTTCTGGCCAATCCAGATGAAAAATCGTTGCAGATGGGGGTCCGGACACCTGGAACATCCCCCTGGATCCGTGCCTGCTATGATTATGAACCTCAGCCTAATGGTCGTCTCAGTCAGACAGAAGGTCCTCATATTAAGTTCTGGATCTATTGCATGTTTGACTTGAGTAGCCTGGGTTGCTTTCTTCAAATATTAGTCAGGTGGTTTGATTTACTAATTGCATGTTTATTCAGGGTGCCATCCTTGAAGGATTTAATACCCGATGTCAGAAAAAAAACGCCTCCATTTAAGGCCCTCTCGGGTGCTGGAAGGGTCTGGTTGTTATCATGACTCAGGAATTGTTGCAGCCTTTCCACCAAAACATCCTTCAAGAATGCGACCCTTTATATCTCAATCAACTTGTATCTAGTAATGATAGACTTCTTAATTGATGGTATAGCAATTGTCTTGTTTCAGCCAGTAATACTCACATGAATGCTTTGCTATTACTAAAACAATACACGTACCTTTACTCGTAGTTCTGCACTTATCTGTCATACAGAAATGTTTCCTGATTGGTGTGATTGACACTCACATGACGTGATGAAACATGTTAGAGTGCACTCTCTATCTCTGCAATATTGCTGCATATTTGAAACAATCACATCTCTTGCTTTGAGGCAAACGACGAATTAATGGAAAAATGTAGTGAATTTAATTTTGGTGCCTTAATTGCATCTAGCCGTAGCTATCTTCAGTGGTTGAGGAAACTGTCAAACTGCATTTTCTACAGAGAATTAATGAATTGAAATTTGCTTGACTAACTTCATTGATTATGTTACTGTTACAAGTGTTGTTTCATGTAGTACATTGTTATCTCCAGTACATGTCCCTAAATTGTCACCTATTGTTTTTTAGCTCACCTGGGTGAGTTAATAGGGAGGTTTCGCAAGCGCCCGGTTAGGCCCTACGACGACGTTTATCTATTGTGTGGGTATACCCAAACAATAGATAAACGTCGTCGTATGGCCTAACCGGGCACTTGCGAAACCTCCCTAATGTTGTGGTGTGTCCATCTTCGTCATCTGTTAGCAGGGCGCGTTGCGTAACCGCTTGGGCTCTTGACCTGAAACTTTGTACATGAATACCCCTGGGTTTGATGACCAATGACACCGTGTATGTTCTGATATGGCTCCTTTGATGACTTCCAGACCATGCTAATATGCCTGGCGGAGTGCAGTACCATGGCACTACTTTTTTCTGGATCACTGTTTTATGCACATGAGTGTATGGTGTAGAATATACTTCCATATCGCTCTCAGTTTTTCGTGGAAGATCCTAATGGATCACTCATGTGCCTTTTCTCCTTGGTGATAAATTGCACTTTTCGAAAGCGAAAAAGCACATGTTGTTGGAAAGAGATATGCATCGTTTTTGGATTTAGACAGTGGGACTTGTGTTGATGTGGGGAACAGACCCTCAGCATCAAACCTGGGTCACGTGTGTGATCGGTTTCCTCCTTTACCCTCCGACATTCTGGCCACATCAATACGACCACAGGGACTGTACTACATGAAGCAACATTTGGTTCTTGCTTGTGTTCTTGTTGTTGCTTTCTTCTTACCTAAACTAACCAACTGCTTGCAGATGTTGTTGTGGAGGATGAACTAACAGAAACAAAGAAGGAAAAGGATGTTGAGGACTTGATTACAAAACTAGAGGCTTTCGAACCGCAAAGCGTGGACGATCGTATGTCCCTGTCAAGTGAGGAAGGAGACAAAGGTATTAACCCTTCATGGTGGTTTTGTTCTATCACATTGGTTTATCCCTTCACCAAGTTAATTTCTGGCTTGGGTTCCAGCCATCATGGCTTAACCCTTGTATATTTCCTTCTGCACAGTGTAAACTTCCCTGGAGGCAGAAACATTGTTTCTAGTTTGCCCTGCTCCCACAAATGGTGCTGGGACTCTTCTTTTATGTATCATATGAAAACCGATTCAGTTCACCATTCCTGATTTCTGGAAGGATTCCAGCTATCATTCCGATGATAGCTTAATCCTTGTACATTTCCTACTGTACAGTGTAAACTTTCTTGTGGGCAGAACCGTTATAGCTTGCCCTTGCCCTGACCCTGGTGCTGGGTCTCTTTTATATTCTAGTGATGACCACCAATTCAGTTCACCATTCCTATTGAGATGTGTGAAAAATGCTCTCTTCCCCCCTTCAAAACTCTTATGTGGATCACTCCATAGTCACATCGTTCTATCCACTCAAGCTCGCCAAAATATCCCTTGCTTCATGTTCCATTCTTTGCCTCACACTTTCCTCTTAACGACGACTTAGCCTGGATTTCATTCTCACACATTATGGTTGGGCTTTCCCATTTCCAAACTATCGGACAGTCAATTCTCTCTCTCCGTTGCTCCACAATCGCCTCTTTTCCATCACTTTCCAAGATCCAGCAATTTCACTCCATGATTCTTTGCTGTGCATTTGCTCTCCTTTCAGACTTCTTTCCTTTCGCTTCTTTGGACTAGCTCCTTTCGCTTCTTTGGACTAGCTCTCTTCCTATTACCCTGTTACATTGATATAATCTTTATCTACTTTCTCATTCACTTCCAGTCTTCCGACTGTTATGCTGTCCCATTAATACTTTACTTTTCCCAAAGGGTTTGTCCCACCCTAATGCCATGTTACTTGCTTCTTTCCCTCTTCTCCACTCGGTTTCAATCTGGGACATTTCACACTCACTCTGATGCCTGCCTTTTCAGTCTCTTGGCTATTCTCTTGATTTCCATAAATTCCTTTTCTAGGAGGAGCAGCTGTATGCATGATTCTCACGAGTCGATTTTTTTTCCGGGGGTTAATCAGACCTTAAATTGTGTGAAGAAATGAATTGTTATGCATCATGCACCCTGGCTTTTGTGCTATACATACGTGCTTTTAATCAATTATCAATGACGAGTCTGCTTCAACTCAAACATCTTCATTTTCAGTTTTTGAGGAACTTCGGTTTTGCTTAGTGTTTCAATTGCTTACTTTGCTGTATAAAGCCTGCCGCACACTGGAGCTATCTGCTGAGCAAAAAGTCATTCGAGACCGTTTGCTCAGCAGATAGCTCACCGAAAAATGCGCACATGTGAGCTTTCTGCCTCGCGAGGCAAAAAACTCACCGAAATTACGCGCACACGCGAGCTGTCTGCTGAGCAAACGGTCTCGAATAACTTTTTGCTCAGCAGATAGCTCCAGTGTGCGGCAGGCTTAAGAACTGTTAAATTTGCGATTTCAATTTAGAGAACCCCAACAGATCAGGGGGGTTGAAATTTATTTCTGATATCATTTCGTTGCCATTTGGCTTTATCTCTGACGCACCATCATGGGCTACTCTCGAGTCCATTGACTCAAAAAACAGGCAGATGATGTACTAAGCTGCAAGTGTGTTTATTTACAGATGATGACACAACTAAGACTCCTCCGTCAACACCTACAGACAAAGATAGCAAAGGTAGCGCCACCTTCATGTGCCACTCTAACTTTCTTATTTCACTACTCTTCTTATAATCAAGTCCTAGGGTTAATGACTCATTAGTGAAAATGATTCACTTCGTCCTTAGTATCCTCGACACACACCTTAACTTCTGACCCATTGATACATGTAGATAGACTAGTTTTCACACTGCTGTCTGTGATGGTACCAGGTGAATATGAAGTAGTCAGCTTCTAGCTACCAGCTGGTCCAGCAAGCTGCTGTAGACTGATGTTCAATTGAATTGTGAAGTCCTGGGCCCATATTCATAAAACTACTTAAGTCTAAGTGTGACACTTATCATTTGTTCAACACAAAAGATATGTATCACACTTAGACTTAAGTAGTTTTATGAATATGGGCCCTGGTGGTTTATTTTGGCAAAATGGCAAGCCCAGAGAATGATACACTCAGTTTGGTGCATTTGTGGAATTTTGTTTGTTGTAGCTCAGGCATGTCAAG
>NMRB01000461.1:231133-301413 GCA_002633025.1 Notospermus geniculatus
ACAGAAGGTCCTCATATTAAGTTCTGGATCTATTGCATGTTTGACTTGAGTAGCCTGGGTTGCTTTCTTCAAATATTAGTCAGGTGGTTTGATTTACTAATTGCATGTTTATTCAGGGTGCCATCCTTGAAGGATTTAATACCCGATGTCAGAAAAAAACGCCTCCATTTAAGGCCCTCTCGGGTGCTGGAAGGGTCTGGTTGTTATCATGACTCAGGAATTGTTGCAGCCTTTCCACCAAAACATCCTTCAAGAATGCAACCCTTTATATCTCAATCAACTTGTATCTAGTAATGATAGACTTCTTAATTGATGGTATAGCAATTGTCTTGTTTCAGCCAGTAATACTCACACGAATGCTTTGCTATTACTAAAATAATACACGTACCTTTACTCGTAGTTCTGCACTTATCTGTCATACAGAAATGTTTCCTGATTGGTGTGATTGACACTCACATGACGTGGCGAAACATGTTAGAGTGCACTCTCTATCTCTGCAATATTGCTGCATATTTGAAACAATCACATCTCTTGCTTTGAGGTAAACGATGAATTAATGGAAAAATGTAGTGAATTTAATTGGCGCCTTAATTGCATCTAGCCGTAGCTATCTTCAGTGGTTGAGGAAACTGTCAAACTGCATTTTCTACAGAGAATTAATGAATTGAAATTTGCTTGACTAACTCCATTGATTATGTTACTGTTACAAGTGTTGTTTCATGTAGTACAATGTACATTGTTATCTCCAGTACATTCCCTAAATTGTCACCTATTGTTTTTTAGCTCACCTGGGTGAGTTAATGTTGTGGTGTGTCCATCTTCGTCATCTGTTAGCAGGGCGCGTTTCGTAACCGTTTAGGTTGTTGACCTGAAACTTTGTACATGTACCCCTGGGTTTGATGACCAATGACACCCTGTATGTTCTGATATGGCTCCTTTGATGACGTCCAGACCATGCTAATATGCCTGGCGGGGTGCAGTACCATGGCACTACTTTTTTCTGGATCACTGTTTTATGCACATGAGTGTATGGTGTAGAATATACTTCCATATCACTCTCAGTTTTTCGTGGAAGATCCTAATGGTTCACTCATGTGCCTTTTCTCCTTGGTGATAAACTGCACTTTTCGAAAGTGAAAAAGCACATGTTGTTGGAAAGAGATAATGCATCGTTTTTGGATTTAGACAGTGGGACTTGTGTTGATGTGGGGAACAGACCCTCAGCATCAAACCGGACCAGGGTCACGTGTGTGATCGGTTTCCTCTTCTACCCTCCGACATTCTGGCCACATCAATACGACCACAGGGACTGTACTACATGAAGCAACATTTGGTTCTTGCTTGTGTTCTTGTTGTTGCTTTCTTCTTACCAAAACTAACCAACTGCTTGCAGATGTTGTTGTCGAGGATGAACTAACAGAAACAAAGAAGGAAAAGGATGTTGAGGACTTGATTACAAAACTAGAGGCTTTCGAACCGCAAAGCGTGGACGATCGTATGTCCCTGTCAAGTGAGGAAGGAGACAAAGGTATTAACCCTTCATGGTGGTTTTGTTCTATCACATTGGTTTATCCCTTCACCAAGTTAATTTCTGGCTTGGGTTCCAGCCATCATGGCTTAACCCTTGTATATTTCCTTCTGTACAGTGTAAACTTCCCTGGAGGCAGAAACATTGTTTCTAGTTTGCCCTGCTCCCACAGATGGTGCTGGGACTCTTCTTTTATGTATCATATGAAAACCAATTCAGTTCACCATTCCTGATTTCTGGAAGGATTCCAGCTATCATTCCGATGATAGCTTAATCCTTGTACATTTCCTACTGTACAGTGTAAACTTTCTTGTGGGCAGAACCGTTATAGCTTGCCCTGACCCTGGTGCTGGGTCTCTTTTATATTCTAGTGATGACCACCAATTCAGTTCACCATTCCTATTGAGATGTGTGAAAAATGCTCTCTTCCACCTTCAACTCTTATGTGGACCACTCCGTAGTCACATCGTTCTATCCACGCAAGCTCGCTAAAATATCGCTTGCTTCATGTTCCATTCTTTGCCTCACACTTTCCTCTTAACGATGACTTAATAGCCTGGATTTCATTCTCACACACCAGGGTTGGGCTTTCCCATTTCCAAACTATCGGAAAGTCAATTCTCTCTGTCCGTTGCTCCACAATCGCCTCTTTTCCATCACTTTCCAAGATCCAGCAATTTCACTCCATGATTCTTTGCTGTGCGTTTGCTCTCCTTTCACACTTCTTTCCTTTCGCTTCTTTGGACTAGCTCCTTTCGCTTCTTTGGACTAGCTCTCTTCCTATTACCCTGTTACATTGATATAATCTTTATCTACTTTCTCATTCACTTCCAGTCTTCCGACTGTTATGCTGTCCCATTAATACTTTACTTTTCCCAAAGGGTTTGTCCCACCCTAATGCCATGTTAGTTGCTTCTTTCCCTCTTCTCCACTCGGTTTCAATCTGGGACATTTCACACTCACTCTGATGCCTGCCTTTTCAGTCTCTTGGCTATTCTCTTGATTTCCATAAATTCCTTTTCTAGGAGGAGCAGCTGTATGCATGATTCTCACGAGTCGGTTTTTTTCCGGGGGTTAATCAGACCTTAAATTGTGTGAAGAAATGAATTGTTATGCATCATGCACCCTGGCTTTTGTGCTATACATACATGTACGTGCTTTAATCAATTATCAATGACGAGTCTGCTTCAACTCAAACATCTTCATTTTCAGTTTTTGAGGAACTTCGGTTTTGCTTAGTGTTTCAATTGCTTACTTTGCTGTATAAGAACTGTTAAATTTGCGATTTGAATTTAGAGAACCCCAACAGATCAGGGGGGTTGAAATTTATTTCTCATTTCATTTCGTTGCCATTTGGCTTTATCTCTGACGCACCATCATGGGCTACTCTCGAGTCCATTGACTCAAAAAACAGGCAGATGATGTACTAAGCTGCAAGTGTGTTTATTTACAGATGATGACACAACTAAGACTCCTCCGTCAACACCTACAGACAAAGATAGCAAAGGTAGCGCCACCTTCATGTGCCACTCTAACTTTCTTATTTCACTACTCTTCTTATAATCAAGTCCTAGGGTTAATGACTCATTAGTGAAAATGATTCACTTCGTCCTTAGTATCCTCGACACACACCTTAACTTCTGACCCATTGATACATGTAGATAGACTAGTTTTCACACTGCTGTCTGTGATGGTACCAGGTGAATATGAAGTAGTCAGCTTCTAGCTACCAGCTGGTCCAGCAAGCTGCTGTAGACTGATGTTCAATTGAATTGTGAAGTCCTGGGCCCATATTCATAAAACTACTTAAGTCTAAGTGTGACACTTATCATTTGTTCAACACAAAAGATATGTATCACACTTAGACTTAAGTAGTTTTATGAATATGGGCCCTGGTGGTTTATTTTGGCAAAATGGCAAGCCCAGAGAATGATACACTCAGTTTGGTGCATTTGTGGAATTTTGTTTGTTGTAGCTCAGGCATGTCAAGCAAGTGTCAGTCAGAACTGTGGCTCAACTTGCCATTCTGAACAGAACTGAAACAGAACAGTACATGAGTTTGTTGAGTTTCAAATTAAGTAGTTGTGGCTCAGTTTGTCAATTTCCCTCACTTGAACATGTTGAAATGGACCAGACTGGGGATTGAACCCAGAATCTCAGAGACAAGTGCCAGTGTTTCCAGTGCACCACTCTGTCAGCTGGCTCATGATGATCAGCACCACTCTGTCAGCGTGTGGTGATCAGTAGGCCTGCCTTTGTTTTCAGTACAGTGTACATATTTACATTGTACTTGAAAAACGATGAAGACCAACTTAAAAATGGAGAGGTTAATTATTTAGAAATGAACAGATGGATTCCCTCATTAGGTAGCCCTGGATAAGACATTAAAGTATCAGTTAATTATCTTGTGGTTGTGGAAATATAGAGGACCATTTGAATTCCAATGCATGCTGTAAATTTGTGCTTCTACCTAGCTACCTTCAGAAAGCAGCTGGGCGTGTTGATGAAGCTTTCATGTATACAGCTTGCTTTTGAATCCGAAAGGTCAATTTTTGCAGACAGCCAGATATGGCTTTAAGCTTTTCAAGGGAGTTGGATCAATCTGGTTCAGGGAACTGGCTTTCTCTTTGAAACAAGTTGAATACGTCCACCATGGTCATGGTTTCAGTAGACATGGGTCCACCCTTTTTGCATGCCACCCCTGCCTTGACATTTTCTGATGGAAATGTTTCGAATGGAAATTTGTCCTATTACCTGCAGATAACTTGTGAATGCAATGGGCTGATTTCCAGTTTAGAGGGATCAGATTTTCCCACTGCCGACAAGAAATTATCTCCGGTTGTTCAATGTTTTGGCAATGGTCTTGGCAACCTAGATGGTTTCGTTGTTGCCAAAAGGTACAACAATATGTATTCTTTTTTCTTCGCTCCAATAATTCTTACAATCTGTTGGGATTACACAATCAACCCATTTCCCAAAGGTTTCGAATGTGGCAGCCCTCTAAAGCCTAACATGATGATCTAATACAGCCACCATTTGACAATCCAAGAATCAGTGGTCACTTGCTTCTTTAAAAATGTTCAATAATCTCTAAAGGTGTGCCTGGTGGTAACCTAATATTTAAGGTATACATGTGGACTTGTTGTTGCATGTCAGGAGTGGTTTGGTTACAGTCAGTCACTAGGGACTGGGGACCTAATGGGGAAAGTGCATTCAACCATTCTGTTGATTCCTCTTGTACCGCATTCGATTACTTCCTCGGGCAAGCCCCGGAAGGACAAGCTGAGCGTGCGCACAACAGCCAGTAATCGAACGCTGTCGTGTTAGACACGCGAAAAATGTGCTGTGAATGGCTGAATATCCGCCATGACACTTTACTCGTGTCTAACACGACAGCGTTCGATTACTTTTGCACGCTGATATACACTGATGTATGCGAGGGCTGTGTGCATCTCGTGATCGGAAGTGACATCCTGCTCTGCATCCTGGGAAGGTTACACGAGAAGCCCACCTCGGCAAGTAGGGCTATAGTCGCGCCTGGTCCGAGGAAGCCCCGATGACGCAGTTCCGGTGTAAACGAACGCTGTAGAGCCTGTTCCGAGCTAGCTCGTGGAAGTAAACGAATGGCCTATTGATTTGATAGAAGAGTACCGGTACAATTGGTTCCAGTTTTGATCGCCGNCAAAGGTTTCGAATGTGGCAGCCCTCTAAAGCCTAACATGATGATCTAAAAATACAGCCACCATTTGACAATCCAAGAATCAGTGGTCACTTGCTTCTTTAAAAATGTTCAATAATCTCTAAAGGTGTGCCTGGTGGTAACCTAATATTTAAGGTACATGTATACATGTGGACTTGTTGTTGCATGTCAGGAGTGGTTTGGTTAAGCCTAGGTCACAAATGCACCGGGCCCCGTACGATTTTCCCCACCCAGCGGCTTGCTGCGGATTTTAGAGACTGAAACTCGGACCTAAGATGAATCATGCCGAAATCGCCTCAATAGATAGGCGGAAAGTAGGCTGGATCAAACTGGGCACCGTAGAAATTGGCCAAAATGTCTGTTTTTACTCGCCGTACGGGCCCCGGAGTGGATATGTGACTGGGGCTTTACAGTCAGTCACTAGGGACTGGGTACCTAATGGGAAAAGTGCATTCGGCCATTCTGTTGATTCCTCTTGATTTGATGGAAGAGTACCGGTACAATTGGTTCCAGTTTTGATCGCCGCTGCACCAACATTCACATGCAATGCACGAAATTACAGATGAATTGAGTGTTCCACCTTTTAAGTGATGGCCCAAAAATGTTTGATCTACACGCTTTAGTTAGTTGTAGTCCCTATTGCCTGCCATGGGCCTGTTGCGCTGTGGTTGTGGCATGCTTTATTTGGTGTGGGTTGTACTGCAACAGTAAGAAATTTGCTCTGTTCATTCAGTCCGTACAATGCCAGGATTTATTGGTGAGCATAAATTTCACTACACTGCTCAAGACTGATTTCATGTGATTCATTTTCACTACTGCCTCATACTTTGTGTTCTTGTGGTACACCTTAACACTGCTTGAAGATTAGTCCAAGCAGTGCATGTCATGCCTGCTTACAAATTGTGAAGATGTGGTGCATTTTGTCACTGAACTTGATGTGCATCATCCTTTTGCATATCAAATTGTGTTTATTTGGTGCATTTACTGTGTTTGTCACAAACTGTACTCATGAGGTGCAATAAACGCTTACAAAATGAGTTTGATGCATGGTGCATTTGCTCATGATGAGTTCACGTGTGGTTCTTTTACTCAGCCCGTGACACTGAGTGCAAGTGGTGTATTGGGCAGCTGCAAAATATGGGGCCACTTCTTATTTCCTATTGCAGTGATGCTCAAAAAATGAGTAATCTGGTGCATTCAACAACTCTCAGTTACATGTACTGCACCCTGTAATGCTCACGGATGAAGCTTACATGTCATTCATACAAGCTCCTAGTTTGAGATACGAGTTGGTTCATCATTGCTGCTCAATGGTCTCTCTTGTTCACCGACACTCAAGTGTTCAGTTACTGTGATTGCTGTTGATTGGTTTCTGATTCCAAAACGTGACCAAAAAACTTAAGTTAATGACACAATGATTGCATTTAGTTGACCATTGTTGTAGTCAAACAGTCCTCACTTCTATCATTTCTTCTCGATCACAATTTAACCCTTTCGCAGCTAAATAGAACTTGGCATGTTGTCCGTAGTCATCGTCCATTGTTGTGAACAGGGTGGCACATTTCTAAACTGCTTGGCTCAGAAACTTGAAACTTGATGTACTGGTACGGCCTATGGTAAAAACTATCAACTCTAGACCGAACCTTAGCATTGCTGGTTGTGCACTCTGGCCTGTAGGGGGCACTTTGGTGGTTGCCATGGTAACAGGAAATTCAAGATGGCTGCAGACATTTAAAAAAATTATTGCACTACAACTGTCAACTATGAAGAAAGCTGCCCATATGCGGTTGATTTCAAGAGCAGAGTCATTTTCCGAGCTAAATTCATCATGTAAATTCCAATCACTTGCCTTAATTTGGGCCAAAACATCATCTACATTCATCCTCAGCCATATTGAAAAAATCTGACCTTCAAAAATTCATAACTTGGCTGAAAATTGACTTGTCCGAAGCAAACACATTGACATGAAGCCCTGAGTGCGCTCCATATGATAAGACCAGTGGCACCACATTGTAATGAACGAGTGAATTACAGTTCACTGTCAAATGGCTGATGGACCGTGTCGCCATTGGAGTGGTGGTGTGCTGCAAAAGGGTTAATTTGTATAAGTGCTCTTCCTGCTCTCACTGTCAGCCAAATTGGTGTGGCATGCACACTTGCAGTAGGCCTACTACAACTTCATCGAGTTTCTTGATAGAGATAGACAGAAATCGTCGATATCTTTGCCTGTACTTGGTCGTGGAGAACTTGTTGTGAAGTTTTACTTGCCTCATAGCGTTTTCTGTATCACCTGCACTTGTGTTGTTGATGGTGTATGCCGTTCCCCTCACATTGTGGTCAGAACACCTGTTGGTAACGTGTCATAATAGTGAGGCATTGTCTGTCACAGTCTTGTTCTTTCTCATTGACTGTCCCAATAGCAACAAAGTTGATCTTCACATACTTATGTATTTATTGTCCTGTAAAAATGCAATTTGTACACATATTTGATTTCATGCCAGTTGTTAGTTGATGCATACTGAGTTCCAAAGGCTGACCCAATCAAGTGTCCTATCTTGGTACAAGAACATAGGGGGCCGATTTCACAAAGCGCGTTTAAGACTTAGACGCGTGCAACTTTACTAAATGCACGCACTTCTACAATGCATTTGACGAAGTAACACGCGTCTAAGTCTCAAACACCCTTTGTGAAATCGGCCCAGGGTGCCTTATTTAATTGTGACCTTCCACAGCAAAAGCAGGCGCATGTCACTCAGAAGGTGAGCCTCAACGAACTAAGATGACACCAGGAGAGAATGGAAGAAGTAGATTGTTTCAGATTTCTTAACAGACAGACAGTATTGAAACTGACAAACATTCAGTCTCAACCTGCCAAGTTAATGAGCGACATGTGACTGGTTTTGCTGTGGAAGCCACAAAGGCTCCTGTCCCAAGGTGAGGATGGGGGCACGTTTATTGGACCACCCTGTAGATCGAGCNTAAGTTCAATGTTTTGTAATGTTCTGAAAGGGTAACCTGTGAAGAAGGGCAAATTTTCCTTTTTATAAAGCCGCACCTTTAAAGATGATTAAAGGTGGATATTTATTTCTTTTCCTGCACACATAGGCCAACAAAAAGAGGAGGTTGAGGAGAAAGAATTCATCGAGGAAACAGAGGAGTGGGACGGTGATAGATATGTCAAAAGGAGAAAAATAACTAAAGCTAAACTAACGAAAGGTAGAAAAATCTTGGAAAGTTTTTTCAGATTTTTTGTGTCCTTTATTTTGGTTTGATGTTGACTGGTATCCTATCCTGTGCTTTGGCGTGGTGACAGACTAGGTATTTGAAGGCCTTGGCAGAAATCCTGCAGATGAAGCCTGAGAGCTACTGCTGTAGCTACCTTTATTGCATGGCGGCAAGTGTCCGTATTTTTAAAGGCAATGCTGTGCTTTTTCATTGTGGTCAATATGAGATCAACCACAATCATAAGTGGCTTTCTCCTAAAAAATTCTGTTTGCGTGCTCAGAAGCATCGTTTAGTGGCCTGGGTCTTTTATTGCTGTTCAATAAGGCCTGAATTGGTGAATTTTGGTACCGTATATTTTATCCTTTGGTTTTTTTGGAAATTTTTGGGTGCTCTTGTAGGAAGGTACCATACCATATTGACAGAAAAACACATGGTGGAGTCAGAACACTTCAGCATTGTCAGTAGAAATGAATAGTGCCATCACATCCTGTGTTGGCCCAGGATTGGTGAAAACTTAGGCTAGGTTGACTGCATGAACTCCTCACCAACAGTCGCATGCCTGGGATAGGAATCAGTTTATTCAGGCTTCTAGTTCAATGAAGTTGTGTCATTCACTTTGTCTGCAACATGAAGCATTTCCTACCTTTTAGGTTACCCGTAGTGCAGGCTTCAAGTCATACAGTTTTTGCAACTTTTTAACTTAATTTTTTTATTCGTTGAAATTACCGTGCTGTTATGGTGAAGTTTTCAAGAAAGTGTCGAAACATCTTTGTGGACTTCTTCAGATAATTATAGGCAGTTCTGAAATATTTGATTCACCATGATGTGCACCTCTCCAGATAGTTCTGCATGCTACAAAGTCTCTCAGTTCACTTTTGTCTGTGGTCAAAAATTGAGAATTTTGAGTGGGTTCTAGTGTTGATCCTCGTAAGGCCTGAACCCACTGTCGCATTTTTCCGCCACGGTTTCATCACTGCCCGACAAATCCTTTGTTATTTTCTCGGTCCGCTGGCTTTTAACAAAGCATTTTCTGCCGGTGTGTTTTCCCGCTGTGCGCAAACGCGTCAGTGGGTTCGGGCCTTTAGAAACCAAACCATACATGCATTGTTCTGTCAGCAGGCTGACTTACAAGAGGGAATGAGTCAGCTTGCAACTGAATAAAAGCTATGGAGACAGCCAAATTGCAATTCCCACCCTAAATCTTTTTGATGCTCTCTTATTTTGCCAAGCATTTTACCTAATCCAGTAGAATCTTTCCTTTGTTTCAGACATCTCTCTGTTGCAAAGAATGATGTACTATGAATGCCATTTAAACTGAACCATTTACAAAAAAAGTTCTGTTAACTTTTTATTTCAATGGAAAAGTTAGTGTTAATGAGGTTAATTCGTAGTACCGGTACATGTATGTGTAAACATGTACACTACAAAGTGTTTCGTGTAACTTGGTACTATGTGTAAATAATAAATGTAACTGTATTTCTTTGTTAGAGTAGTTCAGCAGTGGCACTTCACAAATTCAGACTTGACCATGTCATGAATTATCACCTTACTTTATCATCTTATTTTGCCATTTGATGGCACATTTCGTGGATATTTGACCTACATGTGGAGTCTTCTGACCTGATGTGATTATGCATCTGGGTACCCTCTATGTGTATAGCAATTTCGATTGGACCTCAATTATGGCCACCAGGTAGCCATCTTGGAAAATGGCCTTTGACACAGATCTCATAAACTACTGCAGTGAGAATGTTTTGACGTTATAGGTAATAAATACAACAAATTTCTTCCCTTTTATACTTCAGAAGATATGTGGCTAGTTGGCCATCTTGAAAACTAGATTTTAGCCAATATGTATCTATGAAGAACAGCAGCTAGAATGTTCTAACTTGGTGTGAATGTGTATGTACCCTCTGGGCCGTATGCACCAAGCGAAGATAATCTTGAACTCAGGTTTAGCCACAACTTTTCCATTGTCAGATCATGCCCTAGCGAACATGAACAATGGAAAAGTTGTGGCTCAACCCTAGTTGAAGATTATCTTCGTTTGGTGCATACGGCCCTCTATGTCAAATTTGAGCTCTATTGCACTTCAAATATGGCCACCAGGTCGCCAAAAAAACATCTTGAAAAAGTGTACTTTGGCCCATTTCACAAGAACACCACATAGAATGTTCTAAACAATTGTGTGACTACAGTACGTTGCACAATTGACCTCCCTTTATCCGCGTACCTAGCCGCAAACGTCACGCGGAAGGTATGCTTCAGTTCATCGCGTATGGTACGGGTGTGTCACGCATCTCTGTTGCGTGACGTCAGGTGGATGACGTTACGTCTTCACTGCGTGCCTTGCATGACGCCGCACCACGTCCTCGGAAGATACAAGGATGGTACGAGAATGATGCTGCATGTGGTACGCGGGTGGTGCGCGGCACGGAAGGGAGGTTAATTGTGCAACGTACTGTATGTACTGAGATACCTTTATGTGGATGTCAAAGTTTTGCCCTATCGGACTTGAAAGTGATAGTTTACATCAGATTATAAACCAAACTTTACTTCTGACTTTAACAATAGCAACTAAACATTTTTCATTCATTCTTCTGATATATTCACCCAGGTGAGCATATGGTCCATGGACCATTTGTACACTGAATTTATGGTTATTCACTTTTCAGGAAGACGGTTCTGCATTAGCATGCTATGTATGTCCTTGGTGCAGTCGCTTATGCACTCTGCCTTCCTTCCTTCCTGTAGGGAAACACCACAAATGTGAAATAGAAAAACTGAGCAATTTGAAAATTTTAACCATTTTGCAATTTGAATAACGTCTGTTTATATCTCCTTGCAGTTTCTCAGGTTACTCCTAGCGGCGATGAGGTGGCTGCACGGCTAGCTGACACCGAAGAATGGAAGTCACAAGATGACATCATTGCCCCTGACCATCAGATGCAAGTTGAGTCAGCGCCCCCGCTGAGGCAAGGTATGCATCAGAATCCTGAGAGAAGATAGTGTTGCACATTGCAAAACCTGTCAGAACTGCACCAAGTAATTGGCAGACCCTTGGATTTAGGAGAAAATGATAAATTTACCATGTGTAACTTAATAAAGAAGCACACATATGTTGCGGTGTTTTATTTTCTTGTATTGTTGGTTAAGTGTTGGTCTTGTCTGAGGTATGTCGTCTACCTCAATGTAATGATTTCTTAAGTGTTAGAGTTTTCTGTCAGTCTATTGCCTTTGTGTATGTGTGTGTGTGTTTTACATCCAAATATTGTATTCAGTAATTTGCTGTAGATTTACTTCAATTGCTTCATATCTAATGTACATTTTAGCTTCAACTTCCAGATTATGGGTGTGGGGAGGTTTGAGTTTCTTGATATTATTTTTATGCTGCAATGTCTTCAGCTGAAAAGTCCATGCAGTGTTGCTGGAATTTGCAAAGCATGCTTGCTCTTCTCTTAGTCTTTTGGAAGCTGTGCAGCTCGTGGCAATTAATTTGAAAACAACGGCACACTGTTCAACCATTCCAAATATTTTCAACAATCTTCTGACCATTCAAAAGCAATACCATGGCTATTCAAAGATTTTAATGAACCAGTATTCAGCTTTACAAGAGCTTGCTGAATGTGCATATCATACCCCGCTCGTCAGCCTTTTCTTTCAAGCCACCTTCTCAGTTCCTTGAAGAGCGTAGGCCCAAGCAGCCTAAGCAGCAGTTGGAGGGCAGTAACTACAAATGTGGTCCTTGTACCAGCTAAGTGCTCCTTTGACACCAGGGTAAGTTGTGCAGCAACCATAGCAAGAATACTTACTGGTTTCCTCATGGCAACGGTGGGATTTGAACTGTACAGCTGTAGTATAACCCCTCATCAGAGACCTGAGTCTGAGTATGATACAGTTGAGTATGGATTGCTGTAGGCTGTTCTGCACAAATTATCACTCGATGAATTTTAATTTGAACTACATATCTTGAATGGTGAGGAATATCATCATGAAAAATGGACTTGTCTTGAAGTCTGCCCTCAGTATTAAGCTTTGATATTATTGGAAATTTAAACCTCTCTACACCTGTATGTATCCATTATTCGCTTTGCCTCAAAGATTCACCCCTTGCTCTCTCCTCCAAATTTCCCTCATGGCTCACTTCTACCTGAATGCCATGCTTTGCTTATTTTAACGAGTTAATCCAAGTGCCAAGCATGTTGCTGAGTAGAGATCACGATATAGCAGAAGAAATTTGACCTAAAATAATGTATTCAAGCCACGCCAAACAGCTTTGTAACTACCTTTGCATCCTTCACTCTTCTTACCTGAATTATTCAGTGCAAAAGCCAAGATTAATGTTGAAATACTTTGGAACATTGTTGACTGGCGAGATGAACAAAAGTCATGAAAGTACTGAAATTTCATGAAGAGGTTGCAAGACCATAGAGCATCGTCAGGCATGCCCTTCTGGCTTGTATTGCTGTCACTTCAAAAAGGAATAAAGGGGATTACAAATCAGATCTTAGCACTGTCATTGCCAGTGTATTCAGCTTTCATGACCCCAAATTGTTTTATAGTGGAATTATATTCAAAGGTTGGAATGAAAGCTTGATGTGTGTGACTGGAATGGATGTAAGATTCAAATACTGTTGAAAGAATGTTGCCTACTTAGAATCGTGACAATTCCAGTTCCTGGCCCAAATCTTGACATCGAACATGAGATTTTCCAGTACGCAGCCCAAGAGAAGCAAGAAGGGCACTGTCAAATTGACGATTTGGGCAGGATGGCACTGTATGATGTGTAGTGGTATTGTAGTGAATGGAGTGAGATGAATACAGCGAACTCAATCTTTGAGAGGTTTTCAAGTGATAAAATGTTCGTTTAGTTTTACCATGTATTTCCTAAGAGTGCAGTTGTCCTGTGACAGTACATGCTCTAGGTTGGCAAGTCAAGCCTGTGTAATCAGTGACTACTGCAATGGAAATTCCAAAACTGGCTTTCTCACTGAACCTTCAGGTCACTAGAATCAAGGTTGAATTTTGCACGACAGGTTTTGCACCATAAACAGCATGGCGATTCCACAGAACCATCAATGATGGTTTGATTTGAAAGATGGATATTTTTCTATGTTGTCCAGAATGCAGTTTTTTTGTAGTGATTGTTGTATATTTTGAAATAAGTTTTTACTGCGTTAGAACATGAGCTGTGTAGCTTGGGAAAGTTCGAAGTCCACGCAAAAGGACAGACTTTGATTGTTTTATCATATTTAAGAATTAAACGTCATTAGAGAATTTGTTAGATCTTCATGATTAGTGAATATGTTCTTCAAGAAATGTAATTGAATGAGGAGTTTTTGTACCAGTACTGAAGCTATTGTGGCTTAGTTGAGGCACGACTCCCATTTCAAAGATATCTGGTTTATGCAACACAGGACTGAGCATCTCCCTTGCGAATGAACCCAGCATTAGTGTACATTCTCCTGGCTTGTACATATTGCAGTCACAAAATGTTTGACCTGATCAGCCTAAGTAATGATGGGCATTACTTGAATCCTGAGCCAAAGGGCAACATTATTGATTACACTCTCGCAGCTTTATTTCCTTGCTTCAGACGACAGGGTCCTACCCCAACGTCTGCTGTGCCATCAGTCATCAGTTCATCTGCTTTGATTATTTAGAAGTGGCAGCTCGCTGTCTTCATCGGCAAACATTATTGTCTTCCCTTGGATGGATTCTGTTTCTCTTGTTTAACCCTGGTTGATGGTTGAGTTCTGAATTACTTTGACACATGTCAGCTTGTGGAAGAGTTTAAACTTGCGTAATCGTTTATTTTCGTTAATTCTATCAATGCCAAGTTTATTCATAAATATACTACCTCTTGTCACTCATCTTGCTTCCTGTACATGTACATAGTGCACTGGCACCCTCAGATTGTCCATACTTGGTAAGAGGTACTTATGAGTGAATAAACTTCCTGGAGTAAGACTTGACCGGAATTGCTCAATCCACTTTCATACCATAATTTCATTTCCTAAACATTATTATTTTGATTCTCCGGTGTTGTTTATTTCAAATTTTCCCTCCACATCTGGTATGCCTTGACGAGAATGAACTTTCTTATGAGAGGAACCACTTACAGAACCACTGCTAGAATACTAACTGTTACCAGCACTTAGCTGCCTCTTCTATTATCATCATCATTGCGCCACTCATTTTAACATCAAGTGCAGACTAGAGGCCTTGCAGCAAACTAACAGCCCCATGAAGATGGATCATGCAGGGACAGCTTCAGATTGCTTCTGTTGTGTCCATAATAGCTATTGCATCTACACAACAGGTAAACACTTTTGCTTTTCTTAATATCTCTACATATGACTTGCAAGATATCATAGCTTTATTCTAACAAATAATTGCAGCTGGTAGATTTTCTGAAAGGTGTAATGAGCCATTAATCTTATGCTTCCCTATATCTATGCTGTTGATTGGCATAGTTGCCGACTCATCTCCCAGTCTTGCAAGCAAAACAGAACAACAGGCTTCGAATCTGATGCCTATTTTGCCCAAAACCAATTTTCAAAAAATAATGAATGGAAGATGAAAATTTTATCTTGAAAATTCATCTCTCGTATTGCGTTCCGTTCCCAGTGAATGTTTACCCATCACCTGTCTCTTTAGATCTTCTGATTGGGTATTCCTTTCTTTCCCTTTCATCTTGGGGTATTTCTTTTTCTAAAATTGCTCATGGTTTACAATTTATTGGGACCTGGCATCAAATCTTGCTTGCTTGAGCTTTTGTGCCACATGAAACTACCTCTGAAGAGCCGAGGACATAGATCCCGAGCTAAGCAGCTCTTGCCTGATTTATACTTATTAGAACAGTGCGTCATTCTTGAATTGTGTGTGTTGTTATTTCATTGCCACCAAACATAATTGCATGTCTATGAGGCAGCTCTCCTGTTTGAGTCTCCTTAAATGAATTGGTGTTTAAGTACCAACATTCAAGGTCTCCCTTGGTTTTCTCTTTTTGCCATTTTTTTGAGGATGTTTCTAAAGCCGCCCATACATGGCACAATATTATTGCACAATATGGGGCCCAAATGGGTGGTCGTGTGCTTTTCGCATGATGGGTAGAAGAAAGATTGGCAATAATATTGCCCATTGTGATCCTCATATTGTGCAATAATATTGATCGTGTATGGGCCGCTTAAGAATATGGTAACCACTCAAACCTGACTGGAAAGGGACTGTTCATTTTCATCAGTTGAGGAATCTGAGTTGTGATCCTTGAGAAAATGGAGAAAGCTATGAAGCTGCGAATTGCAGGGATTATTCTGTACAGCATAACAAATAATCCATGCAATTTGCAAGTGCATAGCTTTTTCCGTTTTCCTAAGGATCACAACTCAGATTCCTCAAGTGACGAATATGAACAGCCCCTTTCCGTATTTCCTTTGTATTAAGCAGGAGAACTTGCCTCTCATTGCATGATTTGTTTTGTGTTAGACAATTGACTGGAGTTCTTATTCTTACTAACATTTCAGAAGTTCCTGGTGATATCACACTTGAACTGGAGCCAGCCAAGCCAAGATCAAGATCCTCCTCCTCTTCCTCCTCCAAAGCTGAAGCTGGACTCGAACCAGACGAAGAATCTGCAACACCACTTGAAAGTCCTGTTGAAGATGTCGAAGAAGTTGAAGAAACTCTTCCAGATGGGACAGTCATCATCAAGAGAATTGTCACCAAGGGCAAATCTGTCACAACTTACACTACAGTGGTGTCAGAACCTCAACCTGTACCAGAGCCTGAGCCTGTATATCCCCTTGAATCGCCTGAACCAATGGAATATGAAGAACCGGAAAAACCAGCCTCACCTGAACCTGAAGTTGTAGATGAACCAGAGGAAGAAAGACTATCTTCCCCTGAACCAGAAGAGACCGATATCATGGAAGAAACACTCCCTGATGGTACAGTTGTCACAACGAAGGTGTCCAAGTTCAAAACAACCAAGATGACCCACATTCACCGTCGATCAATCACGGGGGAGGTGGAGGAGGAGATAAACGAGATCCCAAGGTCGGAGCCAGAATCGGAGGAGGAGGAGGAACCTAAACCAACAGATCGCAAATCTTCTCATTCTTCTTCTTCAGAGCCTGATAGAATAGAGGCTGAAATTGAAGTGCCACAGGAATCATCACAATTCTTTAGTGCACCACCAGGTGATGATTTTGGATCCCAGGAACTAATTGATGATAGTATCAAAGTCCATACTGAGGTCGTGAAGGGTGAACCAGAAACCGAGACAGATGTCCAGGAATTTGAGGAAACCCTTCCTGATGGCACTGTTGTGAAGCGCAAGATCACCAAGACCCGTACCACGCAGGATGTTACCACACGTATCACTGCTGAAGGCGTTGGTATCGAAGATGCCGAGCTGCCAGTCTCCCAAGACGAGTTAGAAAATGGTGAAACTATTGAAGGTGAACCTGATACTGATACCAATGTTGAAGAATACGAAGAAATGCTTCCTGATGGTACATTCTTAAAACGCAAAGTGATCAAAACTCGCACAACTCAAAGCATCACGACCAAGACCGTTTCGGACGAAATTCCTGGGGAAGAAAAAGGTAAGCCTCTTTCTACTCTTGATTCTGAAACCATAGAACCCAGAGCTCTCCTGACTGAGGAATGGCTCAAAAGAGACCATCAAACCGAGTCCCCACTCCCTAGTAAAGAAGATGGCCGTATTCCAGCAGAAATGCCAGCAGCTGATGGCAGCTTCAAAAAACCTGGAAGTGAAGCCACTTTGATTCTAGCTGAAAAGCCCCCAACTGATACACTAACTCTTCAAGAGGGCAGTATGGTGCAGGCACCACGTCCCCTCGAGCCTGGGGCCAAGCTATTTGATGTGCAAGCTTCAGCGCGGGAATCTGCTGAAATAACTCGGGCATCCATGTCTAGTCCTGAGAGTATTCCAGAAGAGTTAATTCCTTTCATTGATCGTTATGATGCTGAAAACAAGTATGACATTGCCATTTTAGAACAATCCTCTGTCGACAGGAGTATTACTGTAGAAGGAACACCGTCTATTGCCATAGACAGGAACATTGAAACTGAGAAACAATTAGGTGATGAAAAACTCTTAAGTATTCCAGAACCAAAACCAATGAGCACTAAAGAGCCCAGCTCTCCACAAACTGTACTCCAGAAGCCTGGAGTTACTACTGAACCTGAAACTGTTCAGATTGAAGTGAAGCAAATAACTGAAACAGGCATGTTTAGAGATGATGAAACCTATAAGCAAGATGTGAAAGAAGAAATGTTGCCCCCAATTAGGAAATATGAAGGTGAAATCATTCTAAAGGATAGGGAGGAACCTTTAGATTCAGAAGATGTTGTACTTGAACCAATGGAGGTCGCAATCACTTCAAGTGAGAGTGAAAGCGAAAAAGGTGATGAATCCCTGGACTTGGAGATAAAGGGAACACCAGTCGAAACGCCAGTGGAATCACCAGATACAAAGGCAATTCAACCTATAGATGATAATGCCAATGTTCAACAGACTGTGACAACGAAAGAAATCAGCACTGTTACTACAGAGATTATTACCACTGAAACTAGAGATGAAGTTACCCGTGAACTTGATGGCTCTCCAATGACACCCCAGGTGTTATCACCGCAATCAGAAAATGAGGTCGAACCAATGGAGATCGCATCATCTAGTGAAAGTGGAAGTGAGACCGAGTCTGATTCATCTGTTGAGAAGTCACCAGATGAATTACTTCCAATTCAAAAAGGTGATGAATTAGATGGCGAGCAAAAGCCATCAAAGGTAGATTTAAAGGATACTTCACTGGTCAAAGATGTCTCTACAGAGGAGGTTGCAGGTGTCACCATGTTAACTGAACCTAAAGAATCACAGCTACATGTCCAGAAGGTTGAAACGGAACCAACAGAAAGGGAGATTCCTGCAGTGCAAGAAACCCGTAAACAGGCACCTTCACAAGTTGATGTGAAGGACCCAACTTTATTTGTTGGAGTAACAACTGAACAAATTACTGAAATTGCACAAGACACATGTGACAAAAGTGAGGTAGGCCTAGTTAAAACAAAACCAGTTCAGCCAGCTGAGCCAAGCGCTGAAAAACCAGCAAAGGTAGCGAGTAGTACTGAATCTTCCGTTACTGAATCCGATGAAGAAAAAGAGCCAATGCAGGTTGATCAGAAGGACTTGACTTTAGTTGTTAATGTGCCAACTGATGAGGTTGGTGAAATAAGGCAGGAAATCTGCTCTGAACCATCAGAGGTGATCATGAAATCTGAGAAATTGCAAGAATATGAAAAACCTTCAGACCAATTTGCGGAGGAACCTGTGGAAAAGGCAGTGGCACATGAAGTGAAAACTGTACCAGTACCCGAAGAGGAAAGCACTTCTGAGGCCTCAGCTAGTGAGTCAGAGGGCACGCCTGTGCCATTACAGGTTGATGTGAAGGACTCCAAACTGATTATTCAAACAACAACTGAACAAGTCACTGAAGTCAAACAACAAGTCAAAGTTGAACCTGCTCAAGTCATTGATAAGCGTGAAGAAGTTCAGGAACCTGCAAGGACACAGGCTCACGTTGCAGAGGAACTAGTGGAAGAGGCAATGGCACATGAACCTGACCTTGTACCAGTTTTGAAACCCGAAAAGGAGAAAAGCAGTTCTGAGTCCTCTTCTAGTGAGTCGGAGGGTGAGCATGAGCCATCACATGTTGATGTAAAGGACTCCACACTGGTTGTTGATACAACAACTGAACAAGTTTCTGATATCCAACAGGTAATTGATGTTGAACCTGCTCAAGTCATTGATAAACCTGAAGAAATTCAGGAACCTGCAAGGCCACTGGCTCAAGTTGTAGTGGAACCAGTGGACGAGGCAGCGGCACATGAACTCGATCTTGTACCAGTTATGAAACCTGAAAAAGAGGAAAGCAGTTCTGAGTCCTCTTCTAGTGAGTCAGAGGTTGAGCATGAGCCATCACAGGTTGATGTAAAAGACTCCACACTGGTTATTCATACAACAACTGAAGAAGTCACTGAAGTCAAACAAAAAATCATGGTTGAACCTGCTCAAGTCATTGATAAACCTGAAGAAGGTCAGGAACCTGCAATGCCACAGGTCCATGTTGCAGAGGAACCAGTGGACGAGGCAGTGACACATAAACCTGATCTTGTACCAGTTACGAAACCTGAGAAAGAGGAAAGCAGCTCGAAGTCCTCTTCTAGTGAGTCAGAAGGTGAGCAAGAGCCATCACAGGTTGATGTAAAGGACTCTGCAGTAGTTATTCAAACAGCAACTGAACAAGTCACTGAAGTCGAACAAGAAGTCAAAGTTGAACCTGCTCATGTCATTGATAAACCTGAAGAAGTTCAGGGCATTGCAAGGCCACAAGCTCAAATTGCTGAGGAACCAGTGAAAGATGCAGTTGCTCATGACGCAGAAACTGTACCGGTTCAAAAACCTGAAAAAGAGGAGAGCAGTTCTGAGTCCTCTTCTAGTGAGTCAGAAGGCGAGCAAGAGCCATCACAGGTTGATGTAAAGGACTCAGCATTGGATATTCAAACAACAACAACTGAACAAGTCACTGAAGCAAAACAAGAAGTCAAGGTTGAACATGTGGAAGTCATTGATAAACCTGTCGAAGTTCAGGAACCTGCATTGCCACAAGCCCAAGTTGCAGAGGAACCAGTGGAAGAGGTAGTTGCAAAGGAAGTAGAAACTGTACCTGTTTGGAAACCTGAGAAGGAAGAAAGCAGTTCTGAGTCCTCTTCTAGTGTGTCAGAAGGTGAGCAAGAGCCATCACAGGTTGATGTAAAGGACTCTACATTGGTTATTCACACAGCAACTGAACAAGTCACTAAAGTCCAACAAGAAGTCGAAGTTGAACCTGCTCAAGTCATTGATAAACCTGAAGAAGTTCAGGAACCTGCAAGGCCAGAGGCCCAAGTTGCAGATGAACCAGTGGACGAGGCAGTGACACACGAACCTGACCTTGTACCAGTTATGAAACCTGAGAAAGAGGAAAGCAGCTCAGAGTCCTCTTCTAGTGTGTCAGAAGGTGAGCAAGAGCCATCACAGGTTGATATAAGGGACTCTACATTGGTTATTCAAACACCAACTGAACAAGTCACTAAAGTCAAACAAGAAGTCAAAGTTGAACCTGCTCAAGTCATTGATAAACCTGAAGAAGTTCAGGAACCTGCAAGGCCAGAGGCCCAAGTTGCAGATGAACCAGTGGACGAGGCAGTGACACATGAACCTGATCTTGTACCAGGTATAAAACATGAGGAGGAGGAGGAAAGCAGTTCTGAGTCTTCTTCTAGTGAGTCAGAAGGTGAGCAAGAGCCATCACAGGTTGATGTAAAGGACTCTAGATTGGTTATTCACACAGCAACTGAACAAGTCACTAAAGTCCAACAAGAAGTCAACGTTGAACCTGTTCGAGTCATTGATAAACCTGAAGAAGTTCAGGAACCTGCAAGGCCACTGGCTCAAGTTGCAGTCGAACCAGTGGAAGAGGCAGTGGCACATGAACCTGACCTTGTACCAGTTACGAAACCTGAGAAAGAGGAAAGCAGCTCTGAGTCCTCTTCAAGTGAGTCAGATGGTGAGCATGAGCCATCACAAATTGATGTAAAGGACTCCACCCTGGTTATTCATACAACAACTGAAGAAGTCACTGAAGTCAAACAAGAAATCATGGTTGAACCTGCTCAAGTCATTGATAAACCTGAAGAAGGTCGGGAACCTGCAATGCCACAGGTCCATGTTGCAGAGGAACCAGTGGATGAGGCAGTGGCACATAAACCCGATCTTGTACCAGTCATGAAACCTGAGAAAGAGGAAAGCAGTTCTGAGTCCTCTTCCAGTGAGTCAGAAGGTGAGCAAGAGCCATCACAGGTTGATGTAAAGGACTCCACATTGGTTATTCAAACAGCAACTGAACAAGTCACTAAAGTCCAACAAGAAGTCGAAGTTGAACCCGCTCATGTCATTGATAAACCTGAAGAAGTTCAGGAACCTGCAAGGCCAGAGGCCCAAGTTGCAGATGAACCAGTGGACGAGGCAGTGACACATGAACCTGATCTTGTACCAGGTATAAAACATGAGGAGGAGGAGGAAAGCAGTTCTGAGTCTTCTTCTAGTGAGTCAGAAGGTGAGCAAGAGCCATCACAGGTTGATGTAAAGGACTCTAGATTGGTTATTCACACAGCAACTGAACAAGTCACTAAAGTCCAACAAGAAGTCAACGTTGAACCTGTTCGAGTCATTGATAAACCTGAAGAAGTTCAGGAACCTGCAAGGCCACTGGCTCAAGTTGCAGTCGAACCAGTGGAAGAGGCAGTGGCACATGAACCTGACCTTGTACCAGTTACGAAACCTGAGAAAGAGGAAAGCAGCTCTGAGTCCTCTTCAAGTGAGTCAGATGGTGAGCATGAGCCATCACAAATTGATGTAAAGGACTCCACCCTGGTTATTCATACAACAACTGAAGAAGTCACTGAAGTCAAACAAGAAATCATGGTTGAACCTGCTCAAGTCATTGATAAACCTGAAGAAGGTCGGGAACCTGCAATGCCACAGGTCCATGTTGCAGAGGAACCAGTGGATGAGGCAGTGGCACATAAACCCGATCTTGTACCAGTCATGAAACCTGAGAAAGAGGAAAGCAGTTCTGAGTCTTCTTCTAGTGAGTCAGATGGTGAGCAAGAGCCATCACAGGTTGATGTAAAGGACTCCACATTGGTTATTCAAACAGCAACTGAACAAGTCACTAAAGTCCAACAAGAAGTCGAAGTTGAACCTGCTCAAGTCATTGATAAACCTGAAGAAGTTGAGGAACCTGCAAGGCCAGAGGCCCAAGTTGCAGATGAACCAGTGGAAGAGGCAGTGGCACATGAACCTGATCTTGTACCAGTTATGAAACCTGAGAAGGAGGAAAGCAGTTCTGAGTCTTCTTCTAGTGAGTCAGATGGTGACCATGAGCCATCACAAATTGATGTAAAGGACTCCACCCTGGTTATTCATACAACAACTGAACAAGTTTCTGATGTCAGACAAGCAATTAAAGTTGAACCTGCTCAAGTCCGTGATAAGCCTGAAGAAGTTCAGGAACCTGCAGCGCCACAAGCCCAAGTTGCAGGAGAACCAGTGGAAGAGGCAGTGACACATGAACCTGACCTTGTATCAGTTTTAAAACCCAGAAAGGAGAAAAGCAGTTCTGAGTCGTCTTCTAGTGAGTCGGAGGGTGAGCATGAGCCATCACAAGTTGATGTTAAGGACTCCACACTGGTTATTCACACAACAACTGAACAAGTTTCTGATGTCAAACAAGAACTCAAAGTTGAACCTGCCCAAGTCATTGATAAACCTGAAGAAGTTGAGGAACTTGCAAGGCCACAGGCTCAAGTTGTAGTTGAACCAGTGGACGAGGCAGTGACACATGACCCTGACCTTGTATCAGTTTTAAAACCCGGAAAGGAGAAAAGCACTTCTGAGTCGTCTTCTAGTGAGTCAGAGGGTGAGCATGAGCCATCACAAGTTGGTGTAAAGGACTCCTTATTGGTTATTGGTGCCACGACTGAACCAGTTCCTGAAACCAAACAAGTTATTGAAGCTGAACCTGTTGAAGTTATTGATAGACCAGAGGAAGTCCTAGAACTGGCAAGGCCACAAGCCCAATTCGCAGAGGAACCTGTTGAAAAAGCAGTTGCACTTGAAGCAGAAACTGTACCTGTTATGAAACTAGAGGAGGAGGAAAGTAGTTCTGTGTCCTCTTCTAGTGAGTCAGAGGGTGACCAAGAACAACTACCACCTGCAGTGCCAGAGGCCATTCCAGTCGATACAGTTACAGATAAAATTTCATTTGAAACAACTCTGTCTGTTGATGAGGATGCAAAAGCAAAAGTAATACCTGGTAAAGGTTTTGGTAAGGAAGAAGTCAGAACTGAGGTTTCGAAGGTTACGGTGGTTGAAAAGGCAGTTACAGAATATGAGGTACCTGAAAGCGAGTCTGAACCATCAAAAGTTGTGATTCATGTTGTAGAGGAGAAACCTACTGTTGAGGAGAAGGAAGACAAAACAAGATACATTCAGCCTGATGGCACGTCTGTTGTCCAACAAACCAAAACAACAATCACCACAACAATGGTATCAGCGAGTTTAGAATATGAAGGTGAAGCACAGCCTGATAGTGTGATCATCAGTGATGTTCTTCAAGAACAACCTGGCTCAGAAACACCGGTGCCTCGGGATGATGAGGCAACTGGCCTTATTGAAGAGGTGACCAGTAGCAGGGCGACTTCAGTGTCCAGTTCCTTGGTAACTACAAGCCGAGAATCCACTACTGAGCCCGAGAGCTATGAACCCGAGTCATCAGAAACAGAAAGAGAGGCGACACCTGTGTCAGGCAGCAGGACAACTTTAGAACTTGTTTCGGACACTCCCACAGAGCCAGAATCTTCTGAAACCGACAAAGAGGAGGACACACAAATTAGTATGGTTCATTTGGAGACTCCAATCAAAGTAGAAAGTATTGAACCTGACTTCTCTGAACCTGATGAGGAAGGTAGATTGAGTAGTAGGCCTACATCTGAAACAGTTTCAGAGACATCAACTGACGCTCCCACAGAGCAGGAATCTTCTGAAATTGAGAAAGAGGAGGACACAGAGGAAACTACAATTAGCAAGGTTCACTTGGAGGCTCCAATCAAAGTAGAAAGTATTGAGCCAGAAATATCTGAACCTGATGAGGAAGGTAAATTGAGCAGTAGAGCAACATCAGAAACAGTTTCAGAGACATCAACAGAAGTTGAAAGTACTGAGCCTGAATCGTCTACTACTGAAACTGAGGAAATCATTCTACCTGAGACTATTTCTGAGGTGACTGAACCAGAGTCGGAACAAACCGACGTCGATGGAAGTGAAGCAGATCTGGACACTGATGGGCATATTTGCAAAGTTGTTGCTGAAACTGTTGAATTACATGAATCTGAGAGTAGCCCCTCTTCCACTGAAAGTGACCAAGAACCCCCTGAATCTGAGATGGGCCGTGTAGGCCTTGTCTATGGTTCAGAGGAGCTAAAACCGGGGAAAATGGAATGTCAGTCTGAGAGAGATGAGTCTATAATTGCAAAACGAACCACTACAATTACCGTCGAAAAACCAACTGTTGAATCACCAGTTTCTGAACTGCCAGTAGTTGAGACTGGAAAGTCCGATTCAGCTACCAAAACAAAGGTACCTGTTAGTGTTATTGTGTCCCAACCTGTTTTGGTACCAAAAACAGAAAGTAGCTCATCATCTAGTGACAGTGAGAGTGAACATGAACCATCGGACACAGAGAAAATGGAGGCAGGGATGGAACAAATACCTGAGGTGACAGAGAAAGTCGCCAGAACCGCAGAAGAAAGAGAACCTGAAGTCCTGGCAGAACCAGTTGTGAAACCTGAAGGTGAAAGTAGTTCCTCTTCTAACGAAAGTGAGAGTGAACATGAACCACCAGACACTGAGAGCAAGGAGACAATTCCTTTGGTTGCACCGGTCTTTGAACAAACACTTCCCGACACAGGAAAAGTTGTCTATGATGATACAGTGAAAAAAGAACCTGAGATTGTGATCAAACCTGCCCTAAAATCATCTGAGGAAACTAGTTCCTCCTCAAGTGAAAGTGAGCGTGAATATGAACTGTCACACACTGAGAAAGCAGTAGATTCCAAAGTGATGGTCATCACCAACATGGCTATGACAGATACTAACCAGATCACAGAAGACATGACTGCCACAGAAAAGAAAGAACCAGCACAGGTGGCAGAAAGTGTGGAAGAGGTTGAAACTACCAGCAATGATGTATTCACAACACAGACTGATGTTGTAATAACTAAAGAGCATGTCCCTGTAACAGAAAGAGAACCACCTGTCCTTGTTGCTGAGACTGTTGAAGAGGTTGAAGCCCTTGTTACTGATGAATCTATGCAACAAACCGATACTGTAATAACTAGCCGGGATGTTCCAGTCACAGGAAAGAGAGTACCTGTTCGGGTTAGTGAAACTGTTGAACAGGTAGAAGCTATAACCACTGATGAATCCTCCGAACAAATTGGTACCATAGTTACCACAAAGGATTTCTCGGTCACTGAAACAGAAGCTCCAGTCTTAGTTGCTGAAACTGTTGAAGAGGTAGAAGCCATAATAACAGATGAGTCTTCTGTAACAACTATTAAGGATGTCCCTGTCACAGAGAAGGGAGCACCTGCCCTGGTTGCCGAAACTGTTGAACAGGTGGAAGCTCAAGCCACAGAGGAATCCACTGTGATATCTACGCAGGATGTCCCAGTAACAGAGAAGAAAGCACCCGTCCTGGTTGCCGAAACTGTTGAACAGGTGGAAGCAGTTGTGACTGATGAATCCTCTGTAACAACTATAAAGGATGTCCCTGTCACAGAAAAAGGAGCTCCTATCCTGGTTGCTGAAACTGTTGAACAGGTGGAAGCAGTTGTGACTGATGAATCTACTGTAGAAACAAGAATGGATGTACCAGTCACAGAGAAGAAAGCGCCTGTCCTGGTTGCCGAAACTGTTGAACAGGTGGAAGCAGTTGTGACTGATGAATCTACTGTAGAAACAAGAATGGATGTACCAGTCACAGAGAAGAAAGCGCCTGTCCTGGTTGCCGAAACTGTTGAACAGGTGGAAGCGGTTGTGACTGATGAATCTACTGTAGAAACAAGAATGGAGGTACCAGTCACAGAGAAGAAAGCGCCTGTCCTGGTTGCTGAAACTGTTGAACAAGTGGAAGCAGTTGTGACTGATGAATCTACTGTAGAAACAAGAATGGATGTACCAGTCACAGAGAAGAAAGCGCCTGTCCTGGTTGCTGAAACTGTTGAACAGGTGGAAGCGGTTGTGACTGATGAATCTACTGCAGAAACAAGAATGGATGTACCAGTCACAGAAAAAGGAGCACCTACCCTGGTTGCTGAAACTGTTGAACAGGTAGAAGCGGTTGTTACTGATGAATCCTCTGTAACAATTGTGCACGATGTCCCCACTACAGAGAAGATGACACCTGTCCTGGTTGCTGAAACTGTTGAACAGGTGGAAGCTATAGTTACCGATGAATCTACCAAACAAATGGATATCGTAATAACTACACAGGATGTCCCAGTGGTGGAGAAGGAAACACCTGTATTGGTGGCTGAAACTGTTGAAGTTGAACCTGTTGGTACTGTCCAAACCATGAAACAAAGTGATGTTTTGAAGCAGGTTGGTAGTGATTCTACCATTGTTCCCGGCAAAGCAACGTCTACCGAGAAGGTAGAGGCAGTTACAAAGGAAATACTTGGTGATGATGCGAAACGTGAACATATCACTAAGGTGACAAGTACAGTTGATGTTGAACGTCGTGATGAGGAGTATGAAATTAAACCGACAGATGAACCATCCACGATAATCGTACATACAGAACATACACAACCTGATGCAAGCACTGAGGTAACTAGGTTTGCTGAAAGATTGCCTGATGGTTCCCAAGTTCATAAGACTGTGAAAGTGACAACTAAAACTGGATTTGCTACTGCAAGTTTGACTTTTGATGGTGCTGTGCCACCCGGGGATGATGTTCCATTTGAATGTCCACTGCTGTCAGAAGTAGGACCAGAGCAACATGTAGGTGGTAAAAGTCCAGATTCATCATCAAGTGAAGATGATCGTGCCAGATATGATGTGTTGACCAAACCAGATTCACTCAAATCTCCTGAAGATGAACAAAAGTTAAAACCAGGGAGCCCTGACCTAGAACAAACCACTTCGTACTTGTCAGAGCCTTTGGAAACACCTGACACCCTCTCTAAGTCATCGTTAACTGAAGAAGAATGTGCAGAACTACCAACGGCAGAGTCCTATATCACCTGTGATGGTAGCTTAGGTCAGGAAGAAGCATCTGTCACTGTTATGACATCAGTGACTGATACCACAGAGGCAAGTGAAAGACCTGAAGAATCAGGTGGAAAGTTGAGAGAATCGCCTGATGAAGTGCCGTCATTGATTGTGACCACTGACACTGATATGACAGAACCAAGTGATAAGTCTGATATTGATAAAGAAGTTGAAAAAAGCCAAGACCCTAAATATTTAGCTGAACTTGAAACTACTAGGTTAGCGAGAACCAGTATGTATTTGGATTCTGATGTTGAAGTCTCTGATGAGAGGGAAACTGGAGGCGATGTTGAAGAGAAAAAGACTGAGGGAACTGAAGCAAAGGGCCAAGATTCCCAGTATATGACTGAACTAGAAACCACCAGGTTAGCTAGGACTAGTATGTACTTAGATACTGATGTTGATATCTCCAAGAAGGACAAAACAGATGTCGAAGTTGAAGTGAAGCGCACTAAGGAAACTGAATTAGAAAGCAAAGATTCCAATTATTTGAGTGAGATGGAGACAACAAGGTCAGCTAGGATGAGCGTGCCCTCTGATACTGATGCTGATGGCAATCAAGGTGCTCCTAAGGATGCTGAGCCCCATATGGGTGAGAAGCCACTTGAATCAGATGTACAGGAGGTGAGGGAGTCACCTGAACATCCCCCAGCCACTGAAACTGTGCAATCAAAATACCTGGCGGAACTGGAAACAGAGAGATTGGCAAGGTCTAGCTTATACCTTGATGATGGTGTTCCCATACATGTGACTCTTAAACCGGGTGAAGTTGAGCACACTTCCAGAAAAGACACTGGGCAAGAAACACCAGATGAGGACATGAGAAAAATTGAAAGAAGCAGTCTGCACCTTGACGATTTGGTGCCGTCAGATGACCTGGGCAAGGAAAAAGAACTAATCAGTGAATCAAAGGGTGGATCTAGTCAAGAAGTAGTTATGGACTCAAAAGTCAAGCCCAAGGTTAAACAAGTTCAGTTCGTGTCCACGTCTGCTGATTCTCCTTCAATAGTTGTTCCAAACGATTTTGGGAAGGAATCATTACCAACTGCAAACGAACTGCAGGCTTCACTTACCACTGTGCTGATTGAAACTTCTCCAAGTGACACAGTGACCGAATCATCAAAAGCAGGTGCACTACAGAAAATACCTGAAAGAACTGATCACTCAGAATCCTTCCTGATTGATGGGAGGCAGACGCTGCATGCCACAGCAGTGAGAGAAGTTGAAAGAAGCGAAGATATTAGTCAAATGCTCTTGCCAATGTCAGAACGCGGTGAGTCATTCACTGTTCAGAAATCCTTGCCAAGGATCACTGCATCTGGGGAAGTGGTCATAGTCAGACAGCGCACCGTATCAGAGGAAAGGGAATACTCATTAAGGCGGTCTTTAGAAAGGGAAATCACCCATGCAGCTGTAGCTGAAGGACTAGTGCCAAGTCTAGCCCATGATACGCCGGACGTATCTGGGCAAAGTATGTACTTAATTAATGTCAGTAAAATGGCTGCCAGTCGTCCATATGGTATGGATTACCCTATTAGCTGGGAGGGATTGGACGAGAGGGTTTCTGATCGTGGGGATCCTTATGCAGAGAGGACCGAGTCTGTAATCACAAGTCGTGAACATCGCAGATTAGATATATCTCAGTTACGATATGAGTCCATTCAAAGCACTGGTATGACTAGGAGTGTTGAAACCTCCATTACAACATCACATCTTTGGGGAGATGACACTTACGCGATGCAAACAGATGAACCTGCTGAATGGTTCCATAGCTTTGGGGGAGCAGACAGAGGGGAAGCTAAAATAATTGCTCCAAGTCGGGTACAACTTTATCGAGATGTTGTGGATGGAGCAGCAAAGCACAAAAACGGTACTGTGGAAGAGACAGAATTCATCCAAGATGGCATGGTGGTGAAGAAACAGGTGGTGACGACACAAGGAAAACATAGCACCGTTACGCGAAGCCGGTGGGAGGAGAAAGAAGCATTCCACCAGCGAGACATTCCTGGGGAATACCATTTTCAGACCGATGTGGTCCTCGATGAGCCACACGTAGAAGCTGATGTTGAAGAATTCGAAGATGTTCTCCCTGATGGCACTCGTGTGGTCAAACGTGTGAAGACCAAAATAAAAACCCGACGTGTACGCACAAGACTAACAGTTGAGGGTGATGAGGATTCTAGTGACTCAGGTATACCTATGCGCCAGAGAGCATTCAAGCTAATGCAGCATGGCTAGGTACAGCATGCCCACCTTATTTGGAATGTCTGAAATTGAGTCGGTACAGGAGGTCCAGCTAGCTTTGCGTTCCTGATTTCATTGCTTCAGCATTTAACTAAAGAATTTTCTGCGAGTTTTCCCCATTTTAAACATGACTGCTTTTACGCTAGTTTTAAATATTAACATCCGTTAGTGGTATTTCTACTACATCCTGCATTACCAATTTTAATGCCAACCACTTTTATATGTTTGACAGTTTTTGGTCCAACAAGGAGAAGCTCTGACATATTGTTAACTGTTTATGATGCTATTTGCTTCTTTTATCAACACCATATGTATACTAAAGCTTAATGCAACACATCCACTAGCACTGAACACTGCTTGCCAACAGCTCTTAATCACAGTCAGGAGTAGGTTTCCTTGAGTGTCCTGGAGGAAATTTACTGCTGCTTAAGATGGGACAAGCCAAGATAGTGGATATCGTCATATGATAAGCTATCAGTGGAGCTGGCAATTGATAACTGTAGTAGAGATTAGCCTTTGTTAACTGTTAGATGCTTGATGTTAATGGATAGACTTCATTCCCCTGCCATTGGGCTGCTCGGTTGATGGGTTGTAAATAGAGCTTCACTCACCTCTTGATAAGCCTTGTCTTCTTGATTGGCTGAAACTATGATCATCAACTTGACATCATCTTGAAACTATGCGGAAAATGCTACAGGAATGCAGTGAAAAGTGCATCGTGCAGCATCCTGAGATGAAAACCTCTGCTCAGTTGTGGTTTAGATTAGAGGGAAACGTGGACGTATCTCCTGTGGCGAGACCTGATCAAAGAGAACTTGGCTACTAATTTATTCCTGCTACTCTAACCATGTTCTAGTGCTTCTACCTGGCCAGCCAGGGATGTGACGTGTTTACTAACCATAACTGCTGAAGAAATGCTGGGATGCTGTCGCTACTTCTCCATGTTATGCCAGATAAGATGCCCAGTACCACAAACTCTGTTTTTGAGGAGAAAAACCGCTCCGAGCTCTGGTTTCTATGGTTACGGTTCCTTTTTCTTGTGTAAAATATTTCTGTGCATTTTTTCTAAAGGGGAATGTGACATCTGTTACATCCTTTCATACATTTTAACATTAATTGGTAGTTTCCATTTCAGTTCTCCAATAACATTCAAACATCCTATTCCCTGTCTTAACTCATCTTGACAAAAATGTCTGTCCCCAAGACGGGAAAGTCATTGCAGTTCTCCAAACAAAACACCAGCATTTCCTCCTGTCTTCTGTACGTAGTCGAATGTCCCTGGTGGCCACATGTCACTAATGTTACACACACTTACATTTTGCTAATAAAGAGAGAATACCAAAGACATTTATGACTGAAATCAGTACTTTTTTCAAGTGCACCAAATGTGCCTCTGTGTTTTTAGTGTGGTAATGGGTTAGAACAATTGGGCTACCAGTACCTTATTTCACAGAAGGAGTCTGGCAAGGCCGTGACAAACTTGAATTCCTCTCCTCACAGCTTCGCAGAGTAAATGCCGTACATGCAGCTCACCATTTTGCTATTTGACTCGAGTCGCATAAAATTGACTGATGCATTCATCCAACAGAATAGCCACCCTCTATAGTCCACCCTCACAAAAAATACACCAATTACGAAGATTCCATTCACCTCACAGCCCAAATCACAGTTAATATTCATTTCTTTTCAAAATACACCACAAGCTGCTAAAAGCACTTCCCTGAGACATGCATGGTGATGGTTCGGGGTCTTGTGTAAGAATGTTCATGGCAATTTTCAGATATAGATGACACGCATTTCTGTGGCTGAAATGTGCAAATTGTGATGTTTGTCCTACTCACCATATAGTTAGTCGGTAAACACATATGTTTGATTTTGAGTTCGAAAGGATTATATTTAGAAGTATGCATTTGGTCACGTGAAGATTTTGTGTGTATGTTTTGGAATACGATAGTTTGCAACATTTTGCATGGTGTTTGCCAAGTAGAATTATGTGAAGTTGTAAGTGTCGGGTTTATAGTTTAGAAGTGTGTCCCCATTCCTGGCATTAACCCTTCAGGACAAAAAGTACCCCTGCTTAACCACACTCGTTTCTTGTTGGGTCTGCAATATGGGTACCGGTATACAAATTTCCCTTATATTTCTGGTGAGAATTTTCAACATGTTTTTTTTCTGAGTAATGGTGGTGCACATATGTACATGTTATTAACCCGTGATCTAATGGTGAAAAGGAATAAAAAAATCATCCATGTAGGCCTAGTGCATATGTTCTTGTGCATATTAACCATACATCTGTGCACATTATGTAACCATCTGGACATTGCAATGCCGTGTAGTGTTACACATTGGTTACATCAAATGTATGTTGGGCGTACCAGGTACTGCGATGACCACTGATATTGCTGTACATGTATGGCATATCAGACTTATGCCGCTTGTACAGATGAGCATTGTATTGTCATTAGATGTACGTCTGTGTACGCCACTTGTACATCTATGCATTCGTAATGGCCATTGCTCACCTGTTCATGTGGGGTCCGAAATCGTGCCTACACATTTCTGTGGTAATTCGTATGCCTTGCATTTGTATGGTCAGTTACTTGTGCACACTTGTGTGGTCAGTGTGCCCATTTATATACTCTAGTTTCGTGTTTTTACAAGGTGGTGAGACCGCCTCCATCGTAATATGCATTGAGTATGACAATAGGCATCTTGGAGTAAAAGGCCAAGGCGGAGATAGGGCGGGGAGGATTGAATTTAGTTGACCGCATGTTGTAACTGATCAGACTATGAATGACTTGTGGTTTGGTATTTATCCTTGCGGCGTTCGGCCGTCAGTAGGAGTTGAATGAAATTGACCACGTGGACTAGATCGCCCGAAAAGGCCTAGACGTCTCGAGCGGTGCAGACACCGTGCGGCCCAGCGATTGGTCATCCGTGGTGAATGAACTGAAAGACCCTTTGTGTACCTGTTGCGTTCAGTGCCCGCCTTGAATATCTGAAAGGTGTGTTAAAAACACGAAACCAGAGTATTTGTACCTTGGAGGAATTATACTGTCAGTATAATTCCTCCAAGTTTGTACATAGAATGTATTACTGATTGTATATCACTGACCAATCTGACCTATAATCTCACTTGGGACAGAATGAATGCGTCTCAATCTGATGTACAGATTAGCTTTCATTCCATGGTAATGGGTTCCTTCCCTATCCTGCCCGATGCAACATCGTGTCTGTCCATGTCGATGTTTTGCGTTGCTAGGACAGCACATCTGCCATATTTAACAATAAAGCTTCAAATATAGAACATCTGCTTTCTATTACTGCACGGATTTCCTGGACCTTCTGTACATTCTTGCAAGAAGATGGAATAAAAGATAAGAAACAGTGACATGGTCAAACTGCAACTTTGAAATTGCACCAAAAAAGATTATTCCATTTATCAGTTACATTCATTCAGTGAGAATATTCTTCTCTCTGTTCGTTTTATCTCTTACTCTTACTCAAATTCTTAATTTATCTCGACATTTTCCTGGGACTTCTGAATTTAGCCACGCTGGTGTTAGGTTCAGTTTCAGAACTTTTAATTTATTGCTGCTGGTAAGTTTAGGAATCAGAAGTATCTTTATTAAGAAAACCTTAATGATCAATTATGCAATTCATGCCCTTCTTGGAGGCATTGGTATCTTGCTGAACAATAGGAAGTGGTTCTTGATTTTTTTGTCATGGTTCATCTCGATAAGTGGTCTCTGCCAGATATTTTTGGACATGTTGATTCCCATCCCGAATGACCTGTTTACTGTTGTTGAATCACATATATATTTGTTTTTTGTTGACTATATTGATGTTGTCTGCTTTTCAATTAAGTTCATAGTGTGCTTCTCTAGATCCAAGGTCAATGGTTCTGATGATGATCGAGGTTGTCACCTCATAGGCCTTTTTTGGCATATTGTAGTATCCCGGGGTCTGCTTTTGTGCCATATTTTGCACTATGACTAGTCTTTCTTGTTTTTGTGAGTATGTCATTGAGTGTTGAATGTGTTGGAATGAATGTCAATGCTTATTTTGTGACTCTTGTGGAAACACAACATTTTGTCCGTGGGATTGGTCCTAGCTAGCCAAAATACACACAGTCTCTGATGCAATTCATTGAGTTGAGTTCAATGAGGAACTAGTCCGTAACGTGGCGCTGACGAACAACTCAGTAAAAACTATGACGTCAAAAGTCAAGTCAACGTTATTTGCCATTTAATTCTGAAACTACACCCTAATTCTAGCCCTAATATACCTGAAGTAGTCCATTGAATTTCGAATTTTACACGTTTATCATCAAGGAAAGGACTGACTCAATGTATCTGAATATTTTCAAACGAAAATACAAGCAGGAACATGTTGAATTTCATCGATAAAATTGACTATTTTAGCGTAAATAACAGATCGAAGAGCAACGTCATTGATTCTGAATGACGTATCGCACATAACGTCACGAACGATGTGCTACGCATACGTGTTCCCCGACGCCTCTTTTGGGCACGCCGGTTCCCCATTGCACTAATGCTCTCAGTGTATTTTGGTCAATTAAGGACAAATTCATCTCTTCTTTGTGGTGTATGTGGTTGATAGTTTCTCCGCTGCAAGCCATCTATATCTGAATATGTTCCAATGGCCTTCCCCCATCCCTGCTGATAAATCCAATGACATGGGATCTTGAAATGGGAAAACTGACAGAAAAAGCAAACAGGGCTTAACTGCAGATGAACTGTACCATTTAGACTTGGTCTGAATGGATGGATGTTTCTTTACTTGAATCTGCCTCAGTGAAGGCGATTCAACAGCTGTTACATATCTCAGAAGCCATTTTGATATGTGGTGACAACACCAGTGTCTTGGTCCATATTAACCTACTGTGTATATCATAAAGACACTTTGTTTTGCTTTCTTCAGAAAACTGGAAGGAACACATTCATTTTTGCACGATCTTTTCCAATCTCGATTCACATATGGAGTGACCGTCACATTGTGCATTGGCTCCCGTTCAATGGCATGTGCTGGTCTGCTTCCCCATACATAAAACAGCTCTGTACACCTGGTGTGATTTGAGTGCGTGTGCTTTCAGTGATGTATGTGTCCACTGAGTTTCGCTTTCACCATTTTCAGTCAATGTTGAGGATGACACTCCCGATACCCCAGTCATCACGATAACAGAGGATCATTCCCTCCCATGCCAGGAGGACGATGATCACTTAAAATATTTCGGAATAGAACAGACTAAAGGTATACTCTACTGGTGAATGTGTTCATTATTGAGTTTGCACATCGCACCAGGACCTTAGTCTAATTTTTCGTGAAGTTTGTGTCACTTGTTCTTTTTTTCTCCATAGACTGTTTTTTCGATGTGTTGACTGACCACAGGATTTCAACTGTCAAGTGAACAACCCAAAGCCTGGACGCGTGTGAACTGTACTGACACCATTTTTTTGTGAGAACTGATTCAGTGAGCCAAACAGTTGTGTATTTCGTTGGAAATCTAATCGGAAACTTCACCAAATTTCACAACTATGATTGAAATTGTGATAGCGTTCTCTTTTTCCAACCTGTTTTGCAAGAATCTAGTTGTGTGAGCAACATTGTGATGGCATTGATGAATTTCTTTTGTACTGGTTTTGAACATCCAAAAAGAAGTGTATCGAACTGTTGTCATTCACACCAGCCCTGGCTCTGGGTTTTGTGCCCCTTTTAAAGTACAGTGACAATTAATGTTGGTATTTTTATTGCACCTTTGATCTTGATCAGTTAAAATGCTCCATTTCACTGGAATCGAAAAAAGAACCACATCCGGACAAATTGACACAGAAGTTGATATCTGAATCGAATGTACCTAACATGGCCACTATCTGCTCTGTACTTCGCATATGATATGCACAGAATTTGATGATTTTGGTAATCGCAATCTGAAAATGAAAATAAGTTATGCTCAACTGACAATTTAAATTCAATTTCATGTGATAAGAAAAACAATCATATCTTCTGGCATTTCCTGTAGATGTACGAAACTGCTAATGTTTCACGCCGTTGCATGGTAGCCGTCTAGAAGGTGTTCGATGTGGAACTCAGGTTAGATCAAGATACATTGTGGCCGAGTCTGTTAGGTGTCAGTTGCTGGTTGTAGTGGATTGGAGTGTTCTCCTTGGTATTTTACATTTTTTTTAAAGAAAGCATCATAATATGCAATACTATTGTTTGAAGCTTTTAATACAAATTGCTACTGATGAAGAGTGCCAAATCGATGATGGTTTGGTGAATTTTTTTAGCTGCAAAATAATCAAACATAACAAAACTATTCAATAGCCACATGAAGTTTGATTTTGGATTTATATATTGTACATTCTTCCTCATGCTGTACCTTGTTATTCTCATTGCCAAAAATTCATGAGTGAGCAATGGATTTTTGTATTGCATGTCTAAAATTGAATAATGTAGCGTGCATTGCGTGCCATCACCATATTTTGTGATACTTCTGTGGAATGGAATTTGAATTTTAAGAAGAAAACATATATAATATTTTTATCATGTGGCTTAAACACAACTGGTGTGAGGAGACCAGTCACATTTTGACTGGAAATGATTCACGGTATTGCATATTGACGATATTCTCACATCCTTTTAGACTAATAATGAATCATTCTTTAGCTTCAGGTTTTCCTGCATCTGAAGTTGTTAGGTAGTAATTTTAACTGCAACCTTTCCATTTCACTTTTAGACCAAGAACAGGAGTCTGGAGTGCAGCCTACAGGGGAAGAAGCAGAAGGTACTACTCAAGTTGTGACCTATACTCTCAATCTAGGCTAGTTTCTTGCATGAGTCATATAATGTTATAATATTGAACATCTAACCTCAAATTTTCATGATGATAATATATTCATTACATATTTCTCTACAATAATTAATGCATGTTCTGTAACAAGATGGTGTTTCCAACAACTTTAAACATTTTCACAGAAATTCCCTTAATTCAAATTTTACTATCCGAAATAAATCTATTGACAAATTTTCTGAAATGCATTCATTAAATTGTATTTCTCGAATTTTATGGTTGCTTTGCTGCACTCTGCTGGTAGACATTGATATGTTTTGACACGTTTTAGATTACACTCTGTGCTGCCAGCCAGCTTTGCCATTTGTAGAAATGTCATTATCATTACCATAAAGTCTATTTCTCTTTCTTTCATTGTCAAATTATTGTCCCAAAATCTTCTCCTGGCACCCCACCTGATCATTCCACAACTGTATCCGTATCCTACAACCCAGGGGTGTCCAAAAACTTCCCTGATAACCCTCAAGTACTAGTTAATGCAGTGTGCTCACCGCAGTGTTTAGCCCTGCCAGAATATATGTATGCCCCAAGTAAAGTATAATGGGGTAATGGGGAGTATGCTGACCGTAGTGTTAAGAGCTTGCCAAGACGTAGTTACTGCTGGCTAGTAATATAAATGTTAGTACTAGTAGTACTCACCGTGAAAGAATGTTGAAACTAACAAGAAATCTGTTGTCAATGTGCATCACAGAAAGGACACCCCTGAAGTTTTCCATTGATTCTTGAATGTTTTACACAGGCCATGACGAAAAACCTATTGTTGCAAACCCACTGTGCCCGTTCACTACCTTAAAAATTGAATATCCATCATTCCCCACTGTAACTGCATTCACCATGTCATGGCCTGTATTTCTATTGATGTGACTTGTCCATCTCCTCTTGCCAGTCCGCACATGATGGAGCTGTGTGGACTGGGTGTCACCACCTACTCCATTACCATTGTTTACATCGTCTATCCATGTGACGCTGAACATGCATGGACTTCTCCAATTCTTCTAGAATTGGTATTCCATGAAAAGCTGACTTAGAGAGCATGAATTGCTATCTGTAAAAAAAATAACAGGCTGCAGCCCTGTTCAACAAGGTGTTGAAACTAAATCCTTTGTTGGACTGTTTCAAATACCTATCAGGACCCATGTTCCCGAAGCTGTCGTAAGGTTAACGATGTCGTTACGCTATGCATTTTCCCAGTTTTAACGACATCGTTAACCTAACGACGGCTTCGGGAACATGGGCGCTGGTTAGGACATCAGAAGTTACTCTTCTTGCACCATGTAATCACTTTGTTGTACCATCAGGTCTCATCTGTTCAATCAACTGACCTACATCTTAGGATTCTGCCATTATTAAAATCAGAACTAAATGCCAGTGTCATTCACCAGATTGAAATCTTTCTCGCTGATTGTCACTCGCAGTCGTCCCCGTGTAAGCAGTCATTGCCAGCATGGTTGGTCTTGGTTTAAACATAGTTTAACACTCCTTGATGACATGTTGTCACTAGAAATGGAATCTTAGTTGAAAGTGCCAAGAGATAGGTTAGGGAAACCAATTACAAAACCTGCCAGTATTCCCCTCTGACTACTCTTAGTTGTCATTTCAGAAGTCTTGATAATGCAGACATTGTTGAACAGAAATGAAAGTGATGGATGGGTTGAAGTTACATGGTCTTGCATTTGCAGCATCTGCAGTAAAATCATGACATAAATCATGACACGAAATAAAATTGTTATGTTACCTTAAGCATGTTAAGATAACTTAAGAAAGCTAGAAGAATATGGGTGGTGTGCTCCTTTCAAGTGTGTGTTGAGGGAATGTAATTGAATGATGTAGAATTATGGGGAAACAAAGAAACTTGAATTGATTTCAATCACCTTTGCAATTAACGTTTCATAAAATTCAATTTTGATTTTGCAAAATCGGGATTGCTCACTATCCATTTGCTAATTTACCTTAATAAAAATGGGGCTGTGGTGAGGTCGTTGTGGTATTCCTAGCTGTAAATAGTTTTCTGTTGTGTTTTGCATGCTTTTGAGGGGAGATACTGGCCAGGTTAACCTTGAGAGAACCATGAAAAATGATGATCAACAAAAAATATATAACTAGAATTGCCTCCTAAATTGATGGCATATCTGATAAATTTGAAAGGAACTTCAACACATGACATTCTATCAAAGAAAAAAAAAGTTCTTCTCAATGTTACTTCTCCATCTGTGTTAGCTGCAAGTGTTGGGAATTTCTGTGAAGTCATTGTTAATTTCAGCCAAGCCCAATTGTGCGCCAAACAAGTTATTGTGTGTCAGCTTTAGCATGTTCAAGGACACAGCCATGTCATGCTACCAATGTGGGAATCAATATTCTGTGGCATGATGATAAATATGTTCTTTTAGCAGTCATATTTGAATTACCCTCACATTGTTGATGATCAATTTGCATTGTTCCCATGTGTTGAGTAAGTTATGGACAGTCATAATCCAACAAAACTCATGGAAACATGGAAAATTTACCCTGGTACAGCATTGCTTATGGACCAATCTTTAAGATTGCTAGATGGTAGAGAAACAATACTTACGATGACACTCAGTGGTTTCTCCCTCTCTTTCTTTGTTCAACTCTCTCAAAATGACCAGTGCCTTACTTAATGAGAATTTAGTGTTCTTAGTGATTTCTCTTAATGTCATTGTCAAAGGCTGAGAGTTTGGGTCCTTAGGGACAGGAAACTGTCATTTTAATTGGGTCCATCTAACTACTCCAGTCTGTTTTGTGATGAAGATGAAAATGCTGCTTACTTGTGTCACTAACAGTATAACAGTTAGAGTACTGGATGATTTGGTGAACATTACCATTACCGGTACTACTTGGCAAAATGTTACTGGTTCGAGTCGGACTCAGTCAAATCAGTGGGTACTTGAGTCACCATACCTCGTATTCAGAAATCAACGTCAAATTCCAATATGACTGTAACCCGCTAATAATGCATGTAAGTGCTTCTAATTTACCTCCCTTGCTCAAGCTTCCAACTGATGAAATACATTCAATTCAGCCTTCTGTAATATATCACAGTGTACTGCCGTCGATATAGACCTGTAAATATGTCAATGGATTTTCATTTTTTTCTTCTCTAGGGTAGTGTACTCAGTCTTTAGCTGCCTTGACACTCCTCACTTTCTGCTTTTAGTGAGCTTGCTGCTTGCTTCGCTTCTGCCTATCACATGTTGAGTAATACGTAACTGTCATGATTCAAAATTAATGCTAATGATGTTGTTCCTTCTCATCTTTTCCATGCTTGCTCCCCTTTGGATCACGGAATACTTGGATTGAACGTAAATCAATAATTGGTGCTGTCATTTCACCAATTATTCGCCATTCATAATTAAATCTCTTTATGTGTGTAATTGACCAATAATTCTTCCTTAAAACTGAATACTTGTTCTGTTGCTTTTGGCTGACTAAAATGCTAATTTATTTGCTTTGTTGATTGGAAACTTTTGGAATGCAAACCTAAAATAGCAGAACCAGAACCTCTTGTAGTTGAAGAAAAGCGAAAAAGTGTCACTGAAATAGTGACCTTGTTCGAAGACATTGCAAAACGCGAGTCCCTAGTCCTTAGCTCTGAGAAGATCATTTCAAAAGATGACGGTGTCTCTGAGGAGGGCGAAGAGGAGGAAAAGATAAAACTTGATGAAACAACAACAGAAAAAAATGTAAAAGAAGGGGGTCCTCACTTGGAGCCTGTTGAAATGGCTCTGAGTGAGAATATAACTAGCTCTGCTGCTGAACAGGTACCCGAAGAACCTGCGGACAAAGGAAAGGAATCGCCAGTTGAGGACAAATCAGCTGTGACTGAAACAGACGAACATACGGTGGAAGAAGAAGTGATCATTGTCACCTCTCATGAAGAAATTGAATCTGCGCCGCAAATCACCCTTGATGAAGAAGCAGAGGAGATATCTGCTGCTGAAAAACCAGAGGAAAGACCTCAAGAAGGAGGATTAGAACTGCCAGCTTACAAACTAACAATCACTGCTGCCACTCCAGAGCCTCCAGCATCAGATGAGGATGATGAACAAAGGAAAGAAGTTGAAGTTGAGGCTGCTGAAAAAGTGGGAGAAGAGCCAGCGGATGTCATGGGTGTTGAAGAAAAAGAATCTGAAGAAATTGGCAGTCCAGAAAAGGGAGCGACTGAAGAGTCTGATGAAATAGAGGGAAAAGAGGATGATGCCTTAGAAAAAGATGAAATTGCAAAAGAGGATGATGCCTTAGAAAAAGATGAAATTGCAGAGAAGATGGTTGATGACGTGAAGCTTCGCATTGCACTATCAGCACCATCAGCTTCTTTGGAATGTCACGACCGATCAAGAACACCTAGTGATATCTCTGACACTGAACACATGCAGATCGATGATCTCCCAACTGAGCCTGAGGATAGGCCTTTGTCGCCCAGTGAATACACTATAGAGCCAGAAGTTGAAGCTGATCAAGAAGTGGCCCAATTGGAACAAGAACCCGAAGGAAGGATCACTGCTGATACCTCCGAACAAATTTTCATTGAACAAACTATTGAGACTCAGCGTCATTCCACAAGTAGTTCACCTCTGATTGAGGATCAGGAACGACCACCATCCCCTTCTACCATGACATTAGTTGTCGAGAAAGATGATGAAGTCATTGAAACTCCTGAAAAAGAAAGTATTGCTGAGCCTGAACATCTGCCTGAACCTGTAGAGCCCATGGAACACGAGGAAGATCTCAGTAATGATGTCAGTATTATATTGCATGGTGCACCAAGCGATATGATGCAAGGAAGGTATAAAGATGACTCGGAAGCAGAAGAGGATTTACTTGAACAGGAATCTCTTGAAGGTGACAAAACTGAGAAGTTTGATGCAGAACCTGAAACTCTTGAAAAGGAATTGTATGAAAAAGGCACTGATGATGGCCATGTTATAGAGAAGGCTGACTTGGAAAGCCCTGAAGATGTAATGCACCTTGATGGCATGGTGGGGGTCGAGACAGGCAAGCCTTCTGTTGAACCTGTAGAAACACCACTCACTGAGGAACCAGAATCAGAGGCAATTGGCTTGGAAAAACCTGAAGAACAAATTTTAGAAGATGAAGAGATTATTGCAGTTAAACATGAGGCAGACAAGCATATTGATGAACCTGAACCAGCCTCCACTATCAAATCCGAGACAGAAGAGGAGCCTGAACCAGTCATGGCCATTGAACCAGAGAAAGAAGAGGAACCAGTTGAGAAGGCTGAACCAGTTGCAGTCCTTGAATCTGAGGTACAAGAGGAGGCAGTTGATGTGCATGAACCAGTCACAGTCATTGAATCTGAGAAAGACGAGGAGACAATTGAGGAGGCTAAACCAGTTGCAGTCATTGAATCTAAGAAAGAAGAGAAGCCCGATGAGAAGGTTGAACCAGTCACAGTCATTGAGAAAGATGAGGAGCCAGTTGAGGAGGCTGAATCAGTTGGAGTCATCAAATCTGAGGAAGAAGAGGAGCCAATTCAGGAGCTTGAACCAGGTGCAATCACCAGATCCGAGGAAGGACAGGAGCCAACTGAGGAACGTGAATCAGTCAGCGTCATTGAATCTGAGAAAGAAGAGGAACCAGTTGAGAAGGCTGAACCAGTTGCAGTCCTTGAATCTGAGGTACAAGAGGAGGCAATTGAGGTGCACGAACCAGTCACTGCAATTGAATCTGAGAAAAAAGACGAGCCAGTTGAGGAGGCTGAACCAATTGCAGTCATTGAATCTGAGGAAGAAGAGAAGCCCAGTGAGAAGGCTGAACAAGTCACAGTCATTGAATCAGAGAAAGGTGGGGAGCCAGTTGAGGAGGCTGAACCAGTTGCAGTCATTCAATCTGAGAAAGAAGAGGAGCCAATTCAGGAGCCTGAACTAGTTGAAATCATCAAATCCGAGGAAGGACAGGAGCCAATTGAGGAGCATGAATCAGTCAGCGTCATTGAATCTGAGAAAGAAGAGGAACCAGTTCAGAAGGCTGAACCAGTTGCAGTCCTTGAATCTGAGGTACAAGAGGAGGCAACTGAGGTGCACGAACCAGTCACTGCAATTGAATCTGAGAAAAAAGAGCCAGTTGAGAAGGCTGAACCAGTTGAGCTCATTGAATCTGAGAAAGAAGAGAAGCCAGTTGAGGAGCCTGAACCAGTCGCAGTCATTGAATCTGAGAAAGAAGAGGAGCCTATTGAAAAACCTGTGCCAGTTGGAGTCATTGAATCTGAGAAAGAAGAGGACCTTGAACCAGTCGCGATCATTGAATCTGAGAAAGAAGAGGTGCTAGTTGAGGAACATGAACCAGTCGCAGTTATTGATTCCGAGAAAGAGGAGGAGCCAATTGAAGAGCCTGAACCAGTCGCAGCCATTGAATCTGAGAAGGAGGAGGAACCTGTACCAGTCGAAATCATTGAATCTGAGGAAGAAAAGGAGCCAGTTCAGGAGCCTGAAGCAGTCATAGTCACGGAGTCTGAGAAAGAAGAGGAACCTGCACCAGTCACATTCATTGAATCTAAGGAGGAGCAGCCAATTGAGGAGCCTGTACCAGTCGAAGTCATTGAATCAGAGAAAGAAAAGGAAGCAGTTGAGGAGCCTGAACCAGTCATGGTCACCAAATCTGAGAAAGAAGAGGAACCTGAACCAGTCGAATTCATTGAATCCGAGGAGGAGGAGCCAATTGAGAAGCCTGTGGCCGAGGTCCTTGAATCTCAGAAAGAAAAGGAGCCAGTTGAGGAGCCCGAACCAGTCGTAGTCAATGAACCTGAGAAAGAAGAGAAGCCAGTTGAGGAGCCTGAACCAGTCGCAGTCATTGAATCTGAGAAGGAGGAGAAAGCAGTTGAGAAGCCTGTACCAATCGAAGTCATTGAACTTGAGAAAGAAAAGGAGCCAGGTCAGGAGCCTGAACCAGTCGCAGTCATTGAATCTGAGAAAGAAAAGGAGCGAGTTGAGGAGCCTGAACCAGTTGCAGTCAGCGAATCTGAGAAAGAAGTGGTGCCTGAACCGGTCACATTCACTGAATCTGAGGAGGAGAAGCCTGTATTGGCCGAAGTCCTTGAATCTCAAAAAGAAAAGGAGCCAGTTGAGGAGCCCGAACCAGTTGTAGTCGTTGAATCTGAGAAAGAAGAGAAGCCAGTTGAGGAGTCGGAACCAGTCACTGTCATTGAATCCGACAAAGAAGAACCAGTTCAGGAGGCTGAACCAGTTCCCGTCATCAAATCTGAGAAAGAAGAGGAGACAATTGAGGAACCTGAACCAGTGGCAGTCATTGAATCCGAGAAAGTAGAGAAGCCAGTTCAGGAGCCTGAACCTGTCAAAGTCATTGAGTCTGAGAAAGAAGAGGTTGTGGAGGCTGAACCAGTTGCAGTCATTAAATCTGAGAAAGAAGAGGAGACAATTGAGGAGCCCGTACCAGTTGCAGTCATTGAATCTGACAAAGAAGAGGAGCCTGAACCAGTCGCACTCATTGAATCTGAGAAACAAGAGGAGCCTGTGCCAGTCGCAGTCATTGAATCTGTGAAAGAAGAGGAGCCAGTTCAGGAACCTGTCAAAGTCATTGAGTCTGAGAAAGAAGAGGTTATGGAGGCTGAACCAGTTGCAGTCATTAAATCTGAGAAAAAAGAGGAGGCAATTGAGGAGCCTGTACCGGTTGCAGTCATTAAATCTGACAAAGAAGAGGAGCCTGAACCAGTCACACTCATTGAATCTGAGAAAGAAGAGGAGCCTGTGCCAGTCGCAGTCATTGAATCTGTGAAAGAAGAGAAGCCAGTTCAGGAACCTGAATCTGTCAAAGTCATTGAGTCTGAGAAAGAAGAGGTTGTGGAGGCTGAACCAGTTGCAGTCATTGAATCTGAGAAAGAAGAGGAGCCTCAACCAGTCGCAGTCACAGAATCCGAGGAAGAAGAGCCAATAGAGAAGCCTGAACAAGTCAGAGTCATTGAGTCTGAGAAAGAAGAGGAGCCACATGCCATTGAGCCACTGACTGCCATTGAATCTCAGAAGATAGAGGAGCGAGTTGTGGAACCTGAACAAGTCATTACAGTTGAAGCTGAGAAACCAGAGGAACCCTTTGAGGATACAGAGCAAGTTACTCTAGTGGAGGCTGAGAAACCAGAGGAACCTGTTGAGGAACCTGAAGAACTAGCTGTGGTTGAAGCTGAAAAACCAGAGGAATCTGCTGAGCAACCTGAACAAGTTACTACAGTGGAAGCAAAGAAACCTGAAGAGTCTGTAGAGGAACCAGAGCAGGTTGCTGTAGTGGAGGCTGCGAAACCAGAGGAACTTGCTGAGGAACCGGAGCAAGTCACTCTCGTTGAAGCTGAAAGACCAGAGGAGCCTGACCAGGAACCTGAACAAGTTTCTACAATAGAAATAGAGGAACAAGTTGAGGAACCAGAGCAAGTTACAGTAGTAGAAGCTGAGAAACCAGAGGTACCTGAACAAGTCACCCAACCTCAACAAGTTACTACACTAGAAGTGGAGGAACCAGAAGGGCCTGTAGAGGAACCTGAGCCAGTAACAGGAGTGGAGGCTGAGAAACGAGAGGAAGCTGAACAAGTTGCAGTGGTTGAAGCTGAAAAACTAGAGGAGCCTGCAGAGGAACCTGAACAAGTTATTAGTGTAGAATTGAAGGAACCAGCAGAGCCTGTTCATAAACCAGAGCAAATTACTGTAGTTGAAGATGAGAAGCCACAGGCGCTTCCCGAGGAATTTGAACAAGTAACTGGGATTGAAGCCGAGAAATCAGAAGAGTCTGTTGAGGAACCTGTACAAGTCACCATGGTTGAAGACGAAAAACCTGAGAAACCTGTTGAGGTACTAGAACAAGTCACTGCCATTGAATCTGAGACAACGGAGGAGCCAGTTGAACCTGATGTGATCCAGTTTGAGAAACCAGTAGAACCAGAAGAGAAGGTAGCGCCTGCTGTTGAAGAGGTTCCTGAAGGAGAGGAAATCGTAACTGAAATAGCTGCTGAGTCAGAGTCAGCCATTGCTGTAGAGGAGGCTGTCGAGGAGAAAGAAGTGGCTGCAAGAGTGGAAGAGGCTGTTGAGTCAGCCGCTCCTATAGAGGAGGCTGTCGAGGAGAAAGAAGTGGCTGCAAGAGTGGAAGAGGCTGTTGAGTCAGCCGCTCCTATAGAGGAGGCTGTCGAGGAGAAAGAAGTTTCTGCAAGAGTGGAAGAGGCTGTTGAGTCAGTCGCTGCAGCTATAGAGGAGGCTCCTGAGGAGGAGAAAATGGTTGCTGGAGTGGAATCTGCTCTTGCTGAGGAGGAAACATCTGAGGAATGGGAAATGGTTGAGGCCCCTGAAGAACCAGAACCGACAACAAGTGCTCCTGTCACTATACCTGAATCTGAAAAACCTGAAACACCTGAAATGGAAGAACCAGTCTCAGAACCTATAGTTGAACCAAAGGAAGAGAGAGAAAGCAGTGAATCATTGTCAGAACCAGAGGACAAGGAAATTGTTGAGGAGCCACTGTCAGAACACGATGTTGATGAATTATCTGATGAGGAAAGAGTTGTAGAGGAACAAATAGTGGATGAAACAGTAACAGTGACAGAACATAAAGTTAAAGAAACACAGGCTGACAAAGAAACTGTTGAGGAGGAACCACTTGTTGAAGCCATGCAAGAACCTGATGTCGAAATAACCCCAGAGGAAAAAGAGGAACTTATTTCCGAAGAACCAGCTGTGGAAGAGGAACAAGTGCTGGAGGTTGAAGAAACAGAAGAGCAGATGCTTGAAACAAAGGTTGAAGAAGGAGTACATGTAGATGACAAAGAATCCTTTGAGGAACCAGTGGCAGAAGCTGAAATTAAAAAGGCACCTGAGATGAAAGAGGTAGAAGAAACTCTGGCGGTTTATGATACACAGGAAAGTGTGATAACTGAGTACACATCACGAGTAATTGAAACAGTTACATATTCAGCATCATACCAAGATGAGGTTGGTGAACACACCTTTGAGGATGGCGAGCCATTTATCCTGGACGGTGAAGTAGAAAGGGGAGAAAAGTTTACTGAGGAGCCAAAGTCTGAAGTTGTTGAAGTTCAGCGACCTGAATCAATAGCAGTGGAAGTAGTAGAAAAGGAGGAAAAAGTGGAGTTAGAACTAGTGTCTGAAGAACTTCCAATGGAAATAGAAACGGAAAAGGAGGACGATGTTATTGAGAAGACTCCTGAGGACGAAGACTGGGTGGAAAAAGAATCTGAAGCCCCTGTTGAGGAAACACCTGAGGAGTCAAAAATTTCAGAAACTGTTGCAGTTACAGATAAAACAATTACAACTGAGTACTCTACAAGAGTTGTTGAAACGGTCACTTATTCGACATCTTACCTAGAAGAAGTTGGTGAGCACAGTTTCCAGGATGGTGAACCATTCATCTTGGTTGATGATGTTGAACGAGGGGAAAGGTTCACTCAAGAACCAGAGTCGGAAGTTTTAGATCATCAGGAGTCGGAACCTGTTTCTCCCCTGCCACTTGACTTGAAAGGAAGTGTGACACTTGTTTCAACACAGTCTCCAGATGAAGAAGTTGTTGCGGAAAAGAAGCAACCAGAAGTTCCAGAAGAAGTTGTAGAACCAGCAACTGCTGGGGAAGAAGCACCCGAGGAGAAGGAAATCATTGAGGATCAGGAGTTGGCACCTGCTGCAGAAGAGGTTCTAAAAAAGGAAGAGATTGTGGAACAGGAGTCTGCGCCTATTGTTCCTGAAGATGTCCCTGATGAGGAGGAAATGATCAAAGAACCTGCTGTTGAGGAGGCCCCTGAGGAGAAGGAAATCATTGAGGATCAGGAGTTGGCACCTGCTAAAGAAGAGGTTCTAGAAAAGGAAGAGACCGTGGAACAGGAGTCTATTGCTCCTGAAGAGGTCCCTGATAAGGAGGAAACGATTGAAGAACAACAGTCTGTACCTGCAGTTGATGAGGCTCCTGACGAGAAGGAAGTACTTGAGGAACAGGAATCTGCACCTGGTGCAGAAGAGGCTCTAGAAAAGAAGGAGATCGCAGAACAGAAGTTTGTTCCTGAAGAGATCCCTGACAAGGAGGAAATGAGTGAAGAACAACAGACTACACCTGCTGTAGAAGAATCTCCTGACGTAAAGGATGTTACTGTGAAGCAGGAATATGAAGAAATAACTACCACTGAGTACTCCTCGAGAGTAATTCAAACTGTTGGCTTCTCAATGACGTACAAGGAAGAGGTTGGTGAGCATGTATTCGAGGATGTTGAGCCATTCATCTTGGATGACGAAGTGGAGAGAGGTGAGAGATTTGTTCACCAGCAAGAGAATGAACCGCTAGAAGTAGACACCGAAGAACCAGTAGAGGTTGTGATGGAATCCGAAACGAAATCAGAGCCAACCGCCACAGAATCTGATGGATCTATGGTGGAACCTGAATCACTTCCAGATGGCATTGAAGGAACTGAAGACCAGATAGTGACCAAAGAATATTCATCAAGGGTAATTGAGACTGTCACATACTCCAAAATCTTCCTCGATGAGGTTGGAGTTGACCAATTTGAGGAAAAGGATTTTGAAGCATTTGTCTTTGATGATGATGTTGAGCGAGGAGAGGAGTTTGCATCCAAACTTCCTGCATTGTCACGTGAAATGGAACCAGCTGTACGTCCACAGGAGTTAGATATGACAAAACATCGAATTGACTCAGAGCAAGAACTGGAAATGGACCCCATTGCCCCTGACACAGTGATAATATCAAAGAGGGACAGCTTGACCTCACCTGGTGACAAATTACAGAAGACAACTTCCCCGGTTGATACCAAAAGTCTTTCACTAAAAGAGTCTCCAGTTTCTCCAGTTGAAAATGGAGATGTGTTTGATGACCTATGTGATGAACCCGATGAGTCTTCCAAAATTGTTGGCGAGGATGACACCTGCATTGAACGAACTGAGATGATTATTCAGTCACCAAAGAGAACACAGATTGCGCACCAAACTTTCGTGGATTCTGAGACAAAGACCGGAACTGAGGAGACAACGGTCTTTTCAGCAGAAACATCTGAACATCAGGCTGAAGGTCCTGTTGAAGCAGCAGAGCTAGTTTCACCAACAGAACATAAAGAACTGGAAGCAGAGACATCTGCTGAAAGTGAACCAACTGAACTAAAATCTGATACCAAAGGGGAGACGGATCTTCAGCCTCTAACCAAATCAACATCAGAAACAGGTACATGAGAATTACTACTGTGAATCAATTTGAAATGCTTTTCAATGCTTTTAACTCCTAAAGTAAGGTACAAGCTTGAGCCAACACAAATCAATTCGTGCTAAGTTAAATTGCTTTGCTTTTAACAAGATTGCCTTTCCAGATGTCTAATTCATAGCAGCGGAGTGATAAGGTAACATGTTAGTGGCACAATGTAACTTGAACAAAGAATCTAAGAGGCAGCCACTTGCACCTAGAATCACCCAGCTTGTCTGTTCTCTGGGCCATCCTTTTGCTTTATTCACCACTCCAATAGATACCACTTTTCTTTCTATGCCTGCTCTTCAAATGCTTCCTTCCGCCTTCTGTAGCTTCAATTGCATGTCTGCATGGTCGAAAATACAACACTCATACCTCTCCTGGTTTCTTTGCTTCATGAAAGATGGACCACGAGATGACGGTCACGAATCCACGAAGGTATACCACGATGCTCCGGAGTTGTACACCATCCATGAGGACTCGGTTGATTCATCTGGTCAACCGGTTGTGTTTCATGGTGATCAAGACCAGGATGAATTCGAACAATCTGATATCGGTGCTAGCGATTCTGAGTCCTGCGTAGAATCAAAAAGGAGAACAGCTACCTCGCCCGAACCAATGCATTTAGACTTGATGTCAATACATCAGGTTCCAATTGATGTGACATTTGAGTCTGGCCTAGATGCTATTGGAGATGGAGATACATGTGAACAAGACCGTGATCGATTGGAGAGATCGCATTCTGTTGAAGTAGATCTGCCCATGAGAGAGAAAAGGACTCGACACCACTCTTCGCCTGACTTTTCCGTACAGCATGAAAAGCTATTAGATGAGCTACGTGCTACCCACTTAGACAAAGGTACATAGGCCTTTGTCCACTTTAGCTTCCGCTGAATCCAACCGCCTACCCTATTAGTTCTTTTTTTTCGTTTGCGCACTGCCACTGCTGCACGAGAACCAATATTCATGATTCTTTTAGTTTCTGTATTTTAGTCCCAGTGCACACCCACCTGTCATTATGTTCTTGTTCAAGATACGTTGCGATTAAGCCTAACTGCTGCTACATCATGTGACCCTGTTCCTCTCAAGGTTTTCTAATTTTATTTGCACTTACATGCAGTCTCACTTTTGTCTTTTTGTCCCTTTATACCCTTGCAAGGAGGGAGGTGCACCTGTTGCTGTAATCAAATTTCACAACTATGACATTTTGGCTGGAGATATCGTTTGCTGTTGGGCTGAATGCCTTCAGTATGCATGGCCATGTAAACCACTTCCGTTCACTTTTGGCCTGTTTTAGTTGAGGAAAAATTCAACCCTCTGAAATGTTGCATGCCATCTCTCAGTGTTGTCATCTATTTGAATACAAGAGACTTCTCATGCTTACAAATTTATTCAATTACGGTGACCTAAATCATCTGCTGTGTGTATATGAACTGGTACATCATACAAAAAATGATCATATACAACAGTCATTTTTTCACTTCCGTCCAAAGCAGGATATCAAGGGAGATGAAACCATAACCAATCTTTTTCAGATGTTTAACTTTTCACCTAAACCATTCTCATCTTGTCCTAGAAAAGATCATTTCTTTTTAATTTTTCCTAAAGCTGAGGGCCAGGCCCTGCAACAGGAGGAAAGGGGCTCCTCTGATGCTGCCTGTATCAAGGATTTAGAAGAAGGTAGAGGATCAGTTTGAATGAAGCTGTTCACATCGCTTCTTAATCACTATTTGTTTATTGCTATACTGCATGAGAAGCCATCTTGATTATTTATGTCAGCAGCAGAAATATTTTGAAATTCTATAAGTATGTTCAGAATTTTGAAGTAATGTACAAAATGTCTAGATCATGAAGAGAACACAACATCATTCACAAGATATAATGAACATGCTGCATGCTTGTAGAGGCGTTTCTGAAACCCTATCGACATGTGATGTTTTTCTTCAGACACACTTCAGGAGCTGATGACAAACAATTTACCTGCATTTATGTACAGTAGGTGGTATGATTAGTTCGTAGTTTATGCCTGTCATGAAGTGTCATGAAGTTTTGTGTTGGGCTCACAAGGGCATTTGCAGATTGCAGATGTGTGGGTTTAATCTTCTTCCCTCACTTTATACTGTTAGTTACCAAACAAATACCTGTATGGTGTTTGAGGTCTGTGGGGGTTTTGGAAGTTACATCATATTCTTCCTAATCCTAGGTTGCGTTTAATCCTTCGAGGATAATCAGTGGGTGAAAAATCAGTCAGAGAAATCAAGCAGAAATTGACATTTTGATGTGTCAGCAGTTTTGACATCGTTACATTCAAATAAACATTCTGCATCTAATTATAGTGGCATCATCACCTTGTTACCGGTATATTTCTTTTGCATTTCTCAGTTCCACAGTGATATTCATTTCTGCTGCTGGCATAATCGTCTTTCGATGTATTTTGTTCTTTTGTAAGTCTCTGACAACTGCTGTATGGACAAGATGGCTTTTCATCTGAAAAGGAAAGTCTGTAAATAATTTGCGTATTTTTGTTTGCAGGTTTCTTCAAAGACTGCCACATTGTATCATGCATGTCTGCATGGCTTGGTCTTGCTGCTAATCCACTGTTGCACACCTAGAAATTTTTAGTTCAGTATTTTCATTTCAAATGAGTTAGAAACCTCCTATTTCCCTCAAACGAAATTGACGAATTCAGTTTGCAATCTGTTCAATTTATTGCTGCACAATTTGTTTCATGTTTTAATGAATTAACCTCTGAAATAGACTATGGTCTGCCAGGTTGCAATATTACAAGAATTTCAAAGACAAAGGATTAATGAATTGTTGACATTTTGCCTTTTAACCATGTTTGCCACATTGGTAGAAATTAGATTAACGCCGTTTTTGACCACAATAACAAACTAACATGTTGCTTTTTCTAACCTGATTTCTCTAGTTCCTATCGACCATGCTGTGAGTGAATTGGAATCAAAAACAGAAGAAAGAGACATAGAGGATCAGAATATCCATAAGGCTAAGGAGTCCTTTGACCTTGACCTTGATGCTTCAACTTACCCTGTCACTGAAACCCCTCCCGATAAACCTTCCTCTCCTGTTTCTTCACCTGATATTTCACCTGTCCATGACACTTTTACTGACATTACTAAACTTAAATTAGGTGTTGGTCATTCACCTACAGATTTTATTCCTGAGGAACCTGAGTATCTCTCCTCAGAGTTTTCTCAACCTGAGCATTCGGGCACATTCGACTCTCCAACTGTTGAGAAAACTATTGATGTTCCATCTCTGCAGTCACCTACTGATGACAAAGCTGTTCCTACTGAAGGTGCAGTAAAAGAAACCACTACATCTGCTCCAAGTTCTGAAATAAGTCGAGCAGAACTTCTGGCATTTGACAACATTGGATTTGAAGGCAAAGAAACAATTGATGAGGAGAAGCGATCAGTATTAATTGCGAAGCAAGTTGAAGCAGGAATGAAAACCGATATATTCACCAGTGAAATGGAGCAATCCCATGACACTCCTTCACCAGAACGTAAAGCTCTTGTACCGGAGACAAAACCACTGGGAGCTACTGAAGCAGAGAAATCGGAGACAGTGCCTCAGTCCTTGCCATCACCAGCTGCCCCTTTATTTGAGTCCACTGATGTAATTTCCAAACAAATGAAACAAGATAAAGAAACAAGACACAAGGAACAAGAGGCCATCCACCATGCCCGTATGGTACGTCAAGTCTCTGAACCTCATGAAGATATAATGAAGTCCTACGAAGCCACAGTGATTGAGAGTATTCTAGAAAGCCGTTCTCATGAACCAGCACCATCTCCTACTGATCGCACTATGCATGCAAATGCCTTCCGTATTGGTACCACTGAGTATGTTTCTTCAGACACTGAAGAGGCCAGAGATGAATTAACAAAGGCAGTCATAGGTGAACTGCCTGTTGAGGAACAGGAAGAACCAGAACCAGAGAAACCGAGTGAACTTGACCTAACACCTGTTCAAGACCAGCACACAACTGTCATAGTTCCGGTAACAACAGGGGAGAGCTCACCAGAAAATTCCCTGGATAATTCTCCTGAGGCTGACCTATCTGATGTTCCAGCAAATCTGGCTCTAAAAATGATACAAGAATCTCACATGGATCATGAACGCCAAGTCAGACCCCCAATGCTCAGGGAGTATTCTGAAGATGACCACACGAAGTCGGGATCATTTGACTCCGAGGACATGGAAAATGAATCAGACAACATCCGTGAAATGCAGGAAGAACTGAGGAAACATTTACCACCTCCGAAAGAACCAGTGGTGACTGCACCAGAGCCATGTGAACCAGTCGAAGAACCTGACGTTCCCAAGGTTGTGGAACACATCAGTGAGGAAAAGAAGCAAGAGGTTCTCATGGTATCTAGAGACTTCCCTGAGGAACAGGATGTAGAAATTCAACGACGTATTTCTGATGAACAAGTCCGCGATGAACAATTGGAAACCATCTGTGAGGAAGGAGGAAGCACAGATAGCAGCAAAGACCGACCTCAGAGGCCTGAACTTCAGAGAGTGAAGTTCCAAGACGATTCCAAAGGCAAGGATATGCCTCCAAGTTCTGTCTCAAGTGAGGATATGGCAACATCGTCTTCTTCTGAAGATAACCGTGAGCCCACTCTGTTAGCAGCAACCTATGACCTCGACCTTGGTCATGTTTCACATGTTGTTTCAAGCTACGATGTTTCACCAGACAGTGTGGATAAAACAGTCGCTATTCCGCCACAGACGAAAGCCATTCTCTCCAGCCCTGAAGATGAGGTATTTGAAGCAGAGTCACCGCAGAAGAATAAGGCCCCACTTTTGTCGAAGGAAGTCATCACAGAAAGCATGGAAGAGGGGGAAACTGATCAATCAGACACAACTGAATCAATTCCATCTACACCTGCTACTGGCTCAAGTACCGGAAGTTCTTCACCTAAAAGTCCTTTTACACGATTTGAGCATCAATTGGAGGGAATCTCGGAGGATGATGCATCCAAAAAAGAAGCTGCGGCGGCAGATGAAGAAGTACCCTTTGAAATTATAACTGATGATGATTTAGAGGGCTACGAGCTTTACAAAGATGAAATGGAAAAGTTGCAGACAACTGTGGAACCTGTTGCTCATACATCAGGGGTTGTTCCACCAATAGTGGTACCAGAAAGAGTAGAAGAATCTGAATCGCCGACATTCGAGGTATCACCAGTCAGCAGCAGTGAACAATCTGATAGAGGGCCAGTATCACCTTATGAGTTCCCTCCGACTGAAACTTCACCTGATGTTGTGCAGGAGTTGGCTGCTGCAGCTGCATCACCACCACCACTAGAAGCAGAACCTCATTCAGAAGGGGCTGCTGAACCTGAACCATATCGCCATACTAATGGGCCAACAGAGATTGACTATTCCCCTGAGTCACCATTACAGGCTGCCTTTCCTGCTCCATCAGTAAGTCTCCTGGCTGACAGTCAAGAAATCAGTGAGTCGGCATCTGAAGCAGCTGTTTCTGAAGAACCAGTCACTGCAGAAGAACCTCCAACTCAGCCTGTGACGGTAACTGTAGAGACACCAGCAGATGAGGCGCCAGTGACTGCCGAGAGTGAAGAAGTTACACAACCAAGCGAGCCAGCTGTAATGAGTGGTAGCCTGATCGACGATGTATCTGTACCAAGTGTTGACAGAATGGCTGCTTCGGATGCCACTCTTTATGATATGGAGATGCCAGTTGATGAAGTCACAATACAAGCTGCTGCACCACCTGTAACAGAGGAAGAAAGAGAGGAGACGCCAAGCCCAGTTGATGTGAAAAGAATGCCTATTCCAACTGTCCAAGAAACTGCTGTGCAAGGTGATGTTCAGGATACAGGTCCAGAGATGAAAGAAATTGACTACGGTACGTTGTTTGGAGAACCAACACTTGATGATTCTCAATATTCAGCTGTACCCGAGCGGCTGACGCCTGATCTATCAAAACAGAGGAAGAAATTCAGGCAACCCACGGAAGACTCATCAGAGAGTGAAACTGAGGTTCAAGACAATATGGACCGCCAAAACCGACAGGAGGCCCAAGAATCACAGGAGATTGCTGAGGCTCAAAAGGTTAAGGAGGAAGAACTGGGGGCATACGGAGGTGTGTCATCTGGTGGACCACAAAGTGCGCCAGTGGCTGAGGATGACAAGGATGAAATAGAGGACTTTGTGGAGGACTCACCTGAACCAGAAATAATTCAGGTTATGGCGGCTGAACCTGTTGAATCACCCATGGAAAGACCAGATGTTGAATTTTCTCTGGTAGAAGAAGACAGGCCAGATTCTGAATTCCCTGAATTTGAGGAGCAGCGTCCCACATCAGAATCATCTGCATTTTCATCGAGGCCAGAGTCAGACTTGAGAGATTCAAGTGGTAGCAGAACAGATTCACAGCTAAGAGATCTGAGAAGTTCTGATGATGATAGTAAATTTGATATTCAACAGGACAACACTGAATATGAACGTCCCCTTTCTCCTATCCCTGACAAGGCCTACATCATTCAAGATGAAGATGAAGATGATGACACCAAGCCAAGGGTACACTTCCCATTTGATACGATAACACCTGAACCTGACCCTTATGAGTCCAAAGAGGACACAGTGGAGCAGACAGCCTCGGAATTTGTGCACAGTGTGATTCAACAAGCACAACACCAAGTCTCTCAAGATTCATCCCCTAAAATACAATCACCAGAAGAACCTGACACATCTTTTTTAGACTATGAGGTTCATAGAGACAGGCCTCCTAGTCCAGATGAAGATGAAGTCACTGGCGCAAAGACTGATATACAAGAAGATGACACTGATTTCTTTGTAAAACAGGGTTCAGAGGACATTCCTGACATAACTCTTACCCAGCATTTTCACAGAGAAGTGAAACAGGAAGATTATCCAACATCGTATTACAGGCCAGAGGAGAAGGTAGAAGAAGACGAGTCTTTTTTAGTGGATGAACCAGTTACGACTGAAGCCGAGGATGAAAAGGCACCACTGGCTCCAGTGGTAACTGGGGAAGAAAGAACTACATTAGAAGCTGATGAGACAGGATCAGGTGAATGTGTTGAAGTTGTTGCTGTTCAGGAGGACACTTCATCACGATTTGGAAAAGAAGACATTGGAAAAATGTTCGAAGGGGTTTATGGTGAGAAGCTAGAGTTTAAGATGAAGGATGAACCAAAGGAAGAAGAAGTTGACGAGCGCAGCTTGGAGGATATCGCTAAAACCCTTGATCTGTCCTTTAGTTCAAAGTCAAGTGAGACTCCGTCTTTGGTCAGTGAAGAAGAGCTGGCTGAAGAGTTTGTCAAACCAGACGAGTCGGCAATCTCAGCTGAGGAGATAAGTGCTATGCTGGACAAGGTTGACTCTGTGCCAGAAGAAACACATGAACAGGTTGCTGATGACGCAAACGAACTGTATTTGGAAGAAACAACAAAAATTACCGAGTTGCATAGGGATGAACCATCAGACATGGCAGACCAAGATAAAGTGAGAGTTGAAATGGTTGAGACAAGGAAGCAGGTCACTGTTGCGCAGACTGAAACAAAGCTCTCTGAAGTGTTTGAAAGGGAAATTGAAAGATACGCCACTTCACAAGCTCTGTCTGAGGTAATGGAACAGGGAGCTAGTTTCTTTGAAGAGAGGTCAGCTGAGCAAGTAGATTCCAACCAATTGACTGAAGATCAGCTTATTGAAAGCTTGAAGAGAGAAGCAGTTTGTGAAGAGGAAAAAGAAATTAAACCAACAAGGGCTGAGGCTGTCAAGGGTGTTGATCCACTTTCCATCCCTGGTGAAGAGGAAGAAGAAATTGAACCGACAAGGGCTGAGGCTGTCAAGGGTGTTGACCCACTTTCCATCCCGGGTGAAGAGGAAGAAGAAATTGAACCGACAAGGGCTGAGGCTGTCAAGGGTGTTGACCCACTTTCCATCCCTGGTGAAGAGGAAGAGGAAATTGAACCGACAAAGGCTGAGACTGTCAAGGGTGTTGATCCACTTTCCATCCCTGGAGAGGAGGAAGAAGAAATTGAACCAACAATGGCAGAAGCTGTCAAGTCCAACAAATCAGCAGCCATCCATTTTGAGGGGGTTTCTGCTGCAGTAGCAGTCAGTGTTGCTGAAACTGCAATGCTAAGGGAAGTAGCTGCAGCTGAATCTGTTCCGTTGGAGGAACACATGGCAGAAGAGGAAGTGGATGTAGATCAAGGGTACTTCGTGGAATTAGAAACTGTTGATGCTAGCATATCTGGATCTGAGGCATCTGAAGATGAGAAGCTGGATTCTTTGATTGAGGATGTGCCATTGGGTGGAGGACCAGTTGAAGAACTCCCAGAAGAAATTGACTCTGGTAAAGTACATGAACAGGTACATAGGGCACATTCTTTTGAAGAGCTTCCTGAGGAAGCATTCAGTGGTACCAAGACAGTGAAAATTGAATTTCGAAAGCTCTCTGCAACTCAAGTCGAAATCGTCCAGCACACCCAGCTCAAAACAAAACCAGAAGACATCAAAGAGATGTTCAGCGCTGAAGAATCTGAGCAACCAGCTACCACCACCACCACCACAACAACAACAACGACGACAACAACTGTGACTAAAGCTGATATAAAACGACCGACTGGTTTGCCAACTGAAATGGACCAAGATGACTCGGATGATGATACTGATACTGAACAGGAGAAGGCTGAATTCAGTGGTATTGCGGCTGATCTTATTAGTCCTGAAGACATAGAAGAAGATTCGTCCAGTGTTGACAGTTTCACAACTGTTGTTGCTGCAGATTATGAAGATGATGAGGATCGTTTGGCTGAGGTTTCATCCATGACTTCATCATTTCACTCAGATGCTCATGGTGCTCTCTGCACAGAAGTTGAGGAGCTTCCTCAGGCTGCCATATCAATCGATGTTAGAGATAAAGATGAGGAGGAAAGCGAGTCTTCATCAAGTAGTGATAAGTTTGAAATAATTGATAAATCTGAGATTTCAGAGATAGATGTGTCCATAGCCAGTCTCGAGGTTGAAGTCTCAGAGAAGGACAAGTTTGAAATGGTTGAAAAGGAGGACCTCCTTGAATCTCCGAGCTCAGAAAAGGCCCGTAGCATTCCAAGTTTACCTACTAGCATTCCAAGTTTACCAAGTAGTATACCTAGCATTACAAGTATACCAGATCTCCCAGGATCATCACCTAGCTACACTTCATCACCAAAGGATCGCTTTTTTGCCAAATATGGTGATGTTGATAATGCATCTGTATCATCATCAATCCCCTCGTCACTAGCTGAATTTGAGCAAATTGAACAAGAGTTGCACCAGCAAGAAATATTCCAGATTGAAACTTCCGATTTTGATGACGTGGATCATCTTGCCCGACCAGCTCATAAAGAACAGGACAATGTTTCAGTCACATCTTCACTGATTGAATTTGAAACTCTTGAAAGGGAAGTCATGCAAGCCGAATCAAGTGAGAAAATCACACCAGAAAGTCAAGGAAGTGTGGGAGCCGGATCATCAGTGTCATCGTTAGCCGAGTTTGAGAGGCTAGAGAAGGAAATGGCTGATGGTGATCGGAGAGATTCGTTCGATGCATATGATCGTCACAGCAGCATCCAGTCATCTACATCATCCTTGTCTGAGTTTGAAAGGCTTGAACAAGGATTGATTTTAGGTGAGGTTGAAGCTGAAGCTCAAAGAATTGTTGATCTCTTGGAAAGTGGTGAACTGCCTGGACCTTCTGGTACAGATAGTGGCAGTGGGAAAGGCTCATCTAGTGACCTTGAAAAACCTCTCTCAGATAAATCAGATTCCAACAAGAGTCTGCCAGAGACTGGAAAAGATTATGTTGAAGGTGTTGATCCAAACAGCATCAAAGAAGAAGCGGAAGGAGAAGATGAAATCGATAGCATTGTGCGACAAGCTGCTGTGAATGTTGAAAGTTTTGAGAAGTTAGACTTGCCAGATGGTTCGACTCGTCACACAACAGTAATGGAAAGCTCATTCATCTCAACAGACTCCTGTACACTGAGTGCTGCGAGTGGCTTCAGCATGATCTCACAAGAAACTGTTAGATCTGTCGGTGGCAGTGCTGAGCTTGTTCAAATGCCAATAAAGGAGTCTCCTGAGAGGGAAAAAGAGGCTGATGTTGACTCACTTGATGGAGACTATGCCAGCGTGGTTGCTGTACAAACAAAAGACAAGGATATGGATCAGGATTCCCTTCAAGGTCATGAAGATTTGGTCAGCGAGGAGCGTAGTTTGTCACAAGAAATTGACACCGATTCCCTCCATGGGCAGGATTCAATCATGCAGGCGTCGATTGATTCCATCGAGTTTGATCAAAAGGTTCCAAGTTTGCCAAGTGATCACATGGAGACCGATTCACTCCATGGTGATGTTGCGATGATTAAATCCATCGACTCTCTAGATATGGTAAAGTCTGCTGATGCTGACTCCTTACAGCAGGAACTAATGCAACAGTCGGCTGATTCCCTGGGTGGAGATGACAAGAAAGAATCATTCGTCATGGTGAAATCGGTGGACTCTTTAGAAATGGATGATCCAGTCACTCAAAAGCTGGATGATGGCATGGTCACGTCTGTGGACTCGCTGTCAGATCAGAGGGTACCTGATGTCATGAAGACCTCTGCTGATTCTTTGGAGTTGGGTGCCAAGGAGAGGGATGCAGAGGAAAGATTTGAGACTGATTCTCTCGGAGCACAGGAAGATCCAATGCAATCTTCGGGGGAATGTTTTGAGTTGCCACCGCCAACACGGCACGAAAACATCATGGAGATGTCGACGGAATCAGGTGCTTGGAGCCAGGGTAGTGGTTTCTCTCATGAAACAATCCAATCAGCAGACAATAGTCGTGATATCATGACATCGTCATTTATGGGTGAAATAAGTGAAGAAGACGTAAGGTCTACCACGCATACGGTAGAAAAAACTTGTACTGAAACAGAGGTTAAGAAAACATCTGTTTCGCATCATGTGAAGGCTGAAGTCAGACATGTCCAAGTGCAACAAACAGAGAATATATTTCATAGCTCTGTTATAGACAGAGAAGGTAATATACACTCTGAGACTAGCACTGAAGAAACACAATATGATCGGGAGGGTAATTTTCGAATAGATTTCGCGCAAACTCGACAGAGGAAGGTTTTCAATGTATCTGAACTTGAGCATCACGAACATCGAAGTGTCAAACGTGAACTATCAGAAAGTAGTAGTGATGCATCAATGCGCGAGGCTCGGCCCTTACTTGACCCTCAGTCTCCTGATTCTGCATCTTCACCCACTTCCGACTCCTCTCACTCTGACAACTGCTACTGTGGGCCAGAAATGCCAGCAGCCGCTTCCAGCAAGGTGGATGAACCCACAAAGCCAGGAGGTAGTACTTGCTCTCTCCCCTCTGTCGCATGTGCTCACTGCATGTTTGCAAGTCTATACTAATTTTGTTTTTTGTTCATTCTGTTGCAGGTTATTGTCTGTGTTGGTTTATTTCAGGTTTTGTTCTGCTTCTGCACACTGGTTTGAATTGGCCAGGCGGGTTCATTCCATCGTAGGGTTCTCTTGCATTCTAAGTGCCACCGAGACCCTGATTTTTTCCTTACCAATCATATTTTGTTTGTTTCCAAAGATATTTCCACATTTGTGTATAAGCCTTGGCATATTCCCTTACACAAGTATTAACAATACATGTAGTTGAATTAAAACTTTTTGACTGATTGGAGTTTTTTCCTCGCATCACTAAACTGAAAATTTCTCGGTAGAAAACACTGGCTCAGTTCAGACCATGCACACTTCTTATTGTGTACTAATGTGGAGTTCTCTTGTTTCAGGCTAATGCACACCCCACTCCCAAAATGGCTCAAAATTCAAAAAATCTAGGCTGCTTTACGAAATTTCCAAACAAATTATTTAATTTTGAGAAGGATTTAGAGTTGGCTCGTTTACTGCACAATTTTTATGCACTCATAGACCAAATTTAGTGGCAATTCACAATGAGAATTTTTCGAATATTTTTTCTGTATGGATAATATTTGAAGAGAGAGTAATTGAAAATGTGAATGTTGCTATGGAACTGCATGTGTCATTTTAACCAATGTGTCAAAAAAAGCACCGAAGTCTGTCCATGGAATTAGCCTTTCAATGTAATTTCCTTTTAAGCTTATTTTTTTCTTTGAGCTTGATGTATTCATAGTAATGCTAATTAACGTACACGAACACCCTAGACCTTGTATTTGAGATGACTACCTCCATTTGTGGGTTCAGAAATCTTGGCTGTGGCACCATGAAACCCCTTCCCTGTCTAATGAATAACTCTTCTTTCCACCTGAAGACAAATAATACTTTGCAGGTTTACTGTTGTCATTATATGATTCTGATATCTCTATAGCGTTTCCAGGCAGGTGAAGGTCAGGAAACGACCTTCAAGAGGTGACGGTCATGAAATAATTCTAAGAGGTGATGGTCACAAAATGACTTTTGTGGTATCCATAGCAACTGGTCTTGATGGTGTTTTTTGGTGTTTACAAGTGGATTGTTTACATTGTGCCGTCATACCTTAATCATTTTTTCGCCTTTAACATCATGATTTTTCATGTGCATTTGAAGCTGGGGTGTGCATTATTTGACCTCTTGTCCTTCAGTGTTGTTTCCCAGTGTCTTTAGCTTCCAGTGGAGAATATCTCATTTGGTCATCGGTTGACGTGACTCACGATGACCAAATGATAAATTTGCCAGGGTGTATTTGGTACCGTATTGTCCTATCCTGTGGTCAGTTCTTTTTCATGATTTTTCTCCTTTCAGATATTATCTTAGTTTTTCCCGCAGCACCCAGTATATTATTGTGTACATCCAACAGCTTTGTGCTACACTTCATTGTCAATTTCAGTCATACCACTCTCACTCTTCTGAATTGAGTTCACCACTACAGATTATGTAATTACGTTTGCTTCTTCCCCATGTACCTCTGCCAGCTTTCAATATTTAGCTATAGATGTTTGTGGACTTTAGGTGGAATTGTTTTTTTTCTCGCTGTAAATAGGAATGGTCCAGGTGAACGTGTTTAATTCAGGGTGTTGGAAAAAGTCCTGAAGAATGATAATCAACCAGGGTGGTTTCATGTCTGCTCAACTAAGGTCATACATACGTATGTGCTCGTGGATGGAGAAAAGCAACTCGAAGTTGTTTTCTGCATGGTATAGGTTTACAAAGCAAAAAATGTTGCTTTTCAAGGACACTTCAGGCTGATTTCACAAAGGGTGTTTAAGACTTAGATGCGTGTAACTTCGTCTATGCATGGTGGAAGTCGTGCATTTAGTGAAGTTACATGCGTCTAAGTCTTAAACGCCCTTTGTGAAATTGGCCCGTCATCTCTAGAATGCTTGCGGCAGTCAATATTTTAGGAAGTGATACAGGGAAACAGAGACTACAGGTTTAAGACTGTTGCTGGAACTATACCCTGGACCACTTCATATATGTTAAATGGCTCGTCACCTCACTCAGTGTTCTTGGTGTGTTTAGTTCATTCGTTGATTTCCATTTCTTGATAATCGGAGTGTGAAAGAGGACAGATGTTTTTCCAATGACTTCTTTCATGCTCTTGGTTTTCATGATATTTGTCGATGGACATAGGTGTCATGCTCTTTTTAATGAGTGGTATGTTACTAAGGTTTGAACTTCTAGTTTTTAGCCCTTTTAAATCATTTTTATCCCAGTGAACAGAGACAAGGGTATTGCAGAAAGAATATACACAGCGAGGTTTCAAAGCTGTGGAGTGCCTCTAATAAATTTTGTAATAAAGACTGCTGGCACTTTGGTTGGCCAATGCTACTCGGAACTTGGTTTTTCGATGCATGGAGTTTCTTTAAAGGAATAGGCCTTTTTTATCATGGTAAAGAATTGTTTCTTGAATGATGATGTCGGCTCTCATTTTTCTCGTTTGTTCCTTTTCCGGAAATCTACAGGGTGTGTCAGGAAATGACAACCAGTTAGACTTGTGATGTAATGTTAATTCACTGATGTTACCCTGGTGTTTTACTTGTCTCATCAAGATTCATATAAGTGCTTCCCTGTGCCGGTTTCTCAACAATAACTTTTAAATCATGCAAATAAAATACCAAATAGTTTGGAATTGTCGCAGTTTTCTGATGCACCCTGTATTGCATGTTTTGTGGTCTCTGACAGAGTTTCCTCACTTGCTCCATTGCAGACGACGCAGCTATGGAAGCTGGATTGGCTAAGAAAGGTTTTCGACATTACGAAATTCCATTCTTCAGTTTTTGCTATTTTTGTATGAACTTTGTGATGTGGTATGGCAATTACGTTTTGCTTGAATGATGCAATTTTTGGGCGAAACTTTGAGTCCCCTGCCATCATGGCTTCTGAAAATTGCCTGCTGAATCAGAAGTTGTCATTCGATGAAAAGCTTTTGTGTAATTTTAACGTTGACCAGCTTTCCTTGAGCTTTTATCGTTCCCTTTGGTGTTGATATGTTAGTTTTTCTACTTCTGAGGCATTAGGCCTTTTATGGGCCATTTTACAAACTTGTTAAGGTCTTCTGGAGTCATTTCTAGGTTCTCTCATCTTTGTTTTCCTTTTATCATGTTTTTAGAATTCGAAGGATGACTTCAGCACATACATAAAGTTGTTTGGGTGGCTGACTTTTGATATTTTGGTACAAATAATGATGTTCACAGCCAAACAAGGGGACGTATTGCTGCCAGATCAGTACATGCCAACTCATGTAAATGTCATAATGTATTGAACTTGTAGCTAATTACAACTATATTTTTTCATCATTGCTTTGCTTTCCTATTAATGGCATACGTCATGACCAGTGTCACAAACACAACTACCGGGGTGCCTGCTGTAGTTTCCTACAGCTAAGTTGCTCATATGAAGCCAACTTGTGTAAAAAAAGGATAGCATGGAAGAGCACTCAGTGCCCGACATCAGAAAAAGTTTTGATGACGTCAGCTGACCTCCTATTTCTTCAGTTATCACTTCCCAATCACTAGTTTGTTCCATCTTTCGGTAGAAATCTAAGCTGGCCTTGGAGATCTTCATGCTTTTAGTACCGGTATACTGCTACATATTTTATAGTTTCTGTGTGGTATTCCAGACGCAAGGTAGTTTTCAATCTCTTTATTTGTCTGTCTATGCAGTGTTTCAATGACATCCTGTTGATTCCTACTTATCTCAGGCCACAGTGGCTAGTTGTCAGTGATTCCTCTTCAACTTGGTCTTTTGTCAGTTTTTCGTGGTCTTGGACTCATGTTTCCATGTTTTTGGAGTCTCGGGCATCCATAGCAAGTTAAGATAATGGAGTGCATTTTTTTTAATTGAAGGTCTGAATAGTCCAAATGGTTCAATTTTAACTGAAGCTACAGTTTCAAATGCTGTACTTCAGATTAGTTTAACTTTGGGCACAATATTTTTCATGGGGTTTTACAGCGAAACATCGACATGAACAGTCACTGAATATTCATATCTCGTCATTGATCAGACTTTGAATTTCTTTTAACAGATGAGGGAGATGACCAAGAGGGCGCTGCTGGTGGAGAAGTTCACACTACCAGGTGAGTCTGGTTCGCTTGTTTGTTATATAGGTACCAAACAAATATGTATGCCCCTAACTTTTCAACTTAGATTGGTAGCATGGAAACCTGGGAGGTAGATTTAATCATGTGATAGTTACCAACTACTTTGCCACCCAAGATAAAATGTTAGTGTGAAGTTTCTGGATTTTAGAGCGGAGTTTCCATAAAGTGGAAGTCGAACTTGCACTGCCCCACACAGTGAAATCGACAAGGAAGTTGAAGTCATACTGTCCTCTGACACAGTGAAATTGACAAATACATGTACGCCATGGATTTGAAGAGCTTTGTTTCTCATATGTGACCCCGCTCCAGCAAAAGCAAACGCTTATCGCAACCTGAGGAAAGGGTTAACGACCTTGCAGCAGAACAGCTGAAATGTACGTTGACGCAGGTTTACAATAGTAGTGGACAGCAGTGATAGTAGTTGGGTAAACTGATGACCAATGATGGTCACTTGCGACAAGCGTCTGCTTTTGCTGGAGCGGCTCACATATCATAGGATGAACCCAAATTCGTGTGTGGCATAGTCCCGAAGGATTTGAAGAGTTCACACGACTGTGAAAAAAATGAAATACTGAATATTCTATTTGCACTCATCTTGTGGCTTTTTGGCTGTATCATATACATCTATTTAGTAATCTGCAACTCCTGTCCAGAAGGAACCAAATGTCTTAGCTTCATTATCCAAGTTATGACATTGGGCTGGGTATGCATTCGTTATTTCTTATTGCTCTGTATATAATAAGGTTTCTTTTGTCTTCGTTGATTTACCAGTAGTTTATCATTTCTTTTGGTTCCCAATAGATGACATATCTATTGCTGATCTGCAATGTTGTTTATTTTTGTGTGTTGATCATGATCAATCCTAGCAGCTGAACAACTCCTAAACACTTAGTAAAGGTGCTCCTCCACTTGACAGTTTTTTCGCAGAAGTTGGCTCACAATGGGCAACTCACCATTATTATCCCACCGAACGTAAGTTCGGTAGGGATATAGAGAAACCCCTGTGTGTCCGTCCCGCCGTCAGTCCATCAGTCCGGCTGTCGTCCGTCCGGGCCCATAACTCTACAATGACTGAAGATTTTGAGTTCATGTTTGGTGGGGAGATGTACCATGGGCCATCGGTGTGTCGCGTGAAAGAATCGGCCAAATCTGATTATCTACTTTCCCTGTAGGGGGCGCTTTGTAAAAACCACACAACTTCCCTTCCGCTCTGTAACTTCTNACAAACAACTGCTCGCGGTTGAGTTGCCCATTGTGAGCCAACTTCTGCGAGAAAACTGTCAAGTGGAGCAACGCCTTAGACTGTAGCATTCTTGTAAATTCCTATGTGTTGATTGCGTTGTTAGTTGAACCAACCTGGCCTTGCTTTCTTATTCACAAACCCTAGTTTCTTTTCTTTTAGCATGACTGCGCAGTGAGATGCATCCCAAAGTTTGATACCCCACAAGTAAGCCAAATTTTTTTCTTTCTCTACGACAAATTATCCAAGGTCCGTAACTTGACCTTCTGTAATGGATCTCTTGAATTGCTAAAAATTGGGGTTGGCATGTCTCCCTGCATGAGCGATCTTGTGTGCCTGGTCTTCCTTTGAGCGTTCATCACCTCTGATACAGATGGTGTTGAAAAGTCAGAAAGGGAACCTCTATTTTATGTTTGATCATCAGAAGTGTCACTTGCATACCTGAATGCGCATTCCCATGAATTTCCAAAGATAGCAAAAGTCAAACTACCTCGCTATTTTTGGTACTGTGCAAATATTGTCAATGTGATTTTTCGTTTTGTTTTTTCAGAGTTGTGATGAAGAAACAAATCCATAAGAAAACGATCATAAATGAGGACGGTTGTGAAGAAACGATCATCACAGAGGAGTCACACATTACGAGTGACGGCGAAAGTCCTGAAGAGCTGGAAGTTCCTGTCAAGGAAATAATGGATGAATTCCTTGACAACAAAGGACAATTTCAACCACAGAAACAGTCGTAGCACTGCATCATTTTGTAGAATCGAATTTAATGTGCTGCCTAGTTACACGACAGATGACGATTTTTGGTTCGCATTTTGACCCAGTCAAAATGGTGATGATACTTTAGCCCCTCTCAAGTGCAGACAAAGATTATACAAGACAGTTTTGAAATGATAAAAATCCTCATCTGTGGTTTAACTAGCATTCACTCTCATTTACAAACTAATTATGGACTTTCTAGATCAGGATTAGAATCAAGTGAAAACTTCTCAGCCCGACTTTATTTGCAATTTATAAATGTTAATAGATATTTTTAATTGAATGACTGTATTCTGACTTGGGAACATTCAGTGATGATTGTAGCTTAATTACAAATATATGTGTGGCTTCGGCCCTAAGACCTCTTTACGAATGCCCAGAACACGTAATCAAATGTTCCTTTCACGTTTCATGCGTGTACTTGCATGAACTTTTTCGTTCAGGTTTGTTTCAAGCTAAACAGCCTGTTGTCTCCTACAGCGAGGGCTTCTTAGTGGTCTTAGGGTAGGACATGAGGCCTTTATTAAATATGATGTTTATGTATAGTTGCCCCAGAACATCACATTTAACTTGCTCTGTGGCACCAGAGTTTTTGATTGGTAGACTGACGTTTGCCGCATTGGATGCCATGATTTTTGTATGTAGTTTTAGTGGCTGTAGTTGTAAGATGTAACATATTTTATCGCATCATGTCGGTGTCATATGAGAAAACGTATTTGGTGTAGTCCCAAACCCAACCACACTGCATGGATGTACAAAATGCACCGTGCAACAGTTGTGCGTGCCCTGTACGCCGTTCTCTTACATGCATGAATTTGATTATTCTTTTGATAGTGTAAGTCATCTTCATAATGATGAGTCTGATACTCATGTGATACTAACATATAGTAGTTGTGACAATTGGTGTCAAAAATAAATCAGCCATTTTATAAAACACCCACTACTAAGAAATATATAGTATCTGCTAAAGATTTTAGCCATGCAGTTTATTTCGCTTCTAGGTCGTGTAAAATTTGGTTTGGGAGAATCAGCTCTGTCAGAACATTAATATTTTATCGATGTAAACTGCTTTCAACAAGGCATAAATGTATACACTGACATTATCGGGAACTAAAACCTACAGATTAATAACTAAGTATTTTGCTGCATAGAATGGTTTCGCCTCTCGCTACTTCTCCTAGATTTCTATGATACATATATGTAACTGACATTTCTGTTAGCTGGATTGGCATGAGCATGCATATTGTTCAGTATGGGTGCCATAACTTGCTCGTCTTTCTGGCAAGTTCAGAAGAACTAGGTTCTGCCCTTGTCACATAGCTTAGATTTCCCCCCAATACTCAACATTGTGCATGATTAGTCATTGCTTAAGTGATAATAAAGATCGTACCCTGCTTCTGTGGCCAGTTATCCCTGATGTCTTGCAGTCGAAACGGCTTGAAATTGTGCTATTATGTTTATAGCGTTACAATTGAAGTTAAGTTCATAGAGATGTTAAAAATATCAGCAGTTCATTCATCACCTATCTCACTAGTTCTGCAGTTTTTGCAAATTTTGAAATTATTTTTGACTGATAAAAATACTGTATTTAATTTTAAATGTTGATATTTACAAAAACGTGGCTTTTGAAAAACCTGAATACTCTTTGAGGATGTACCAGAATCTGATATAATTTTTTGGGAGGGGGAGGCATTGCATCATGCCTATCTGAGAATTGGTGATGTATGAGCTGTGACCTGCACAAACTTTAACTACAGCACAATAGGTGGATATCGCTTGATCATCATGGGCTTAATCCATGTTAGCACTCAATATTTTTAATAGAAGTCATATGCAGTGTGTTATTTATCAAATACTCCAGACATTCTTATGGCTCAGATTGAGATGGGTTTGAAGACAGGCAGATTTCTTTTGACATATTTGACTGGAAGATAAAATTAAAATTTGTTACTATATAATGTAGGGAAACTATGATAGCCACCCTGAAGTTATGTCTGTAGGGTATGGTATTTTGAGTCTGAACTCAAAGCGTGCCTGGAATTTGACGAAATTTTGACCTCGTGCATTATTTGGTAATCTGTGTGTTAAAACTTGGTGATTCCCAGCTGACATACTGTTGTATGTATATATTCACAGAAAGCAGCTTATCCTGAGTTTAGCCACAGCTATTCTCAAAGTATTGGTACAAAACGTAATGCAGAAGGCATTGTTGTATACAGGTCCATGGGACAGTGTTGTCTTGCTCATATGATCTTTGTGTAAACTAATATCATATTATTATGTCATTGGTAATGAATAGAATGCACTCTCCCTGCAGTTCTTCTGATAAAAATTCATGAATGATTGTACATGTATTGGTTTCCCAAACCTCCATGATTTAGCAATTTTTAGCTTTTCACAAATACTTTTTACTAAGTCGGCTAAGTGTCTTTTTGCGGCAGTTAGATATTTAAGCAATGTCAAAGAATGGTGAATGGGTTCAGTGTGCCGACAATGATTCACTCCCAGAGGTATGGTTGTCCAATTGATGTTGCAATAAAGCTTCGTTAAAAACTACTTAAGGTGTTCTGTTGTTATGTGATGTCAAGTGGTTTCATTGGCGCTGAATGGGTTAATGTCGTCCTGGGTACACCTCATTATTACCCACGGTAATCCTGGGTAATCCTTTTTGTTACCCAGGATCGTCCTGGGTACAAATAATGTACCTTAACATTACCCAGTTTTAAAATCCGTGTCATTTCCCAGCTGCCCACGTACCACAACCTCGGTACGTGGGCAGCCCATAGCTGTGATTCCGTCGAGCTTAATGGTATAGACATTCATCAACAAAGGCTTTTCTAGGGATTCGTGATCGTGGAGCTGTTATGCATCATGAAAAAGCAGGACATGCAGACCCCAGTCAGAGAATAACAGGAACAGGATATCGGAGCGATGTCAATGGTTTCCGATCCTGAAGACAGTGGCCATACAATCTACCACTAGCCATTTCCAGTCGCAAATTTCAGTTGCAATAACATCCTTGGATGACGTTGGGACACCAGGTTCAAGTCGCTTAAGCATGGCGCACACGAGCGACTAAAATGGGGGCGACTACAGATGCGACTACTACGTCGCATGCGATAATTACCTTTGAGGTCGATCAGTGATGTCATCCACGACATCACTGATCTTCTGATGAAGCATTTGTCGCAAACGAGTCAACAAAAACTAAAAATATATTCAGTCGCTGCTGTAGTCGCGAGGCCGGTCGCCTAGAAAAAAAATCGCCCGTGTGCGCCATGCTTCAAGCCCAGGTCACACTGTGGCGGTAAGCGAGGTTCATTGGCGCACTGATCCGGTCCGTTTGCCCCTATTTTTCCGGATACAACAACGCAAAAGTCCATTTGATCTGTTTTTTACGCACCGGAATCGGACGAAATCCGTGTGCCAGTGAACCCTGCATAAAGCAAGGTTCATTGGCACACGGATCCGACACGAATCCGATACGTGTCCGATGCGGTTATCCGTACGGAAAACGGACGTCCGTGGACAGTTTCCGCATCGTGCATTCACTGGCGTGCGTCTTCAGGTCTTACCGTTCAGCAGGAGGATGCTGCTGTTACCGCACTCTGTGCATACAGCATTGAATCATGAACAGATACATGTATTGCAGTTCTATTCACTTTATGCCACGTTTAAACGAACCGACTGTAACGAAAAGGCCGTGTAACGAAACGACCAGATACCGTTCAAAACAGGGCTTCACATTGTGAACTACTATTACCTCGCCCCATGAAAATCGCTATCGACGACCATATATGTGCAATTTTTATTGCATCGTTATGTTGTGGCCGAGTAGGTTCAGGCATAGCTGCTGGCGCGCCAAATCCATCAATTT
>NMRB01000461.1:302853-319772 GCA_002633025.1 Notospermus geniculatus
TTACTGTGGCAGATCTCCCGATATGTCAAAATATCAAATTTGATATATCAATATCATTATGATGCTGACACTGGAGAATAAATTTGTTGATGCCAGTATCTTGCCAAGGGCCATAAACATAGGGAAGGAACTTGTTGCTAGTGGTCTACCTGGCGTCGGAGACAAGTTATTCAAGAAACAAAAGTGTGACAGAGAAAATCTCAACTTTTGATATGTCAATTTCACCATGAACCAGGTATCGGAGACTGGAAATTTTCATTCCATCTTGTAGCTCAGGTCATGAAACCCGGGGGTAGGTCACATTTCCAGGTCTGTAGCTCTTGCAGGAACAAAGTTACAGGTGTGACAGACTGAACAGACAGACACCACGACCAAACACTATATGGTTTCCGATCTTGAGATCGGAAACCATAATAAGCGCAATTAAACATAGAATATAAGGGTTCACGCTGATAGCTCATGTAGGCAGAAGGGCACACTCCACAGCTGACGTGGGATCAACATCATCAATGCCGCCTCAAGGTCGCGTTATATAAAAGTGTCAGCATGTCGCCTCATATTAAAATAAATTTGCCAGTTATGTCAGAAATGAATTTCGGCAATTTTCTCCAGTGGCGAAGGTCGATATTAACCCATCCCAACCAATGAATAATATTCTTGGTTGTGGGAGAGAATGCTTTAGAAGTAGGGAGAGAGCTAGTGTCAATTAGGGGAAAGTGGGGCATAACGGACCCCTTAACTTTGACCCTTTCCTGCTCCTTTGTAAATACACCTATGCTTTCTTAGTTTTCCAGATTCGGTTTCGTCGGGTCCCCTGTCCAAAATAACAGTAACCAAAGTTGCATTGATTCTTAATTTACTGAGCCAATTAAGATTAAAAATTTCTTGAAAAAAAACCGTTTTGCCCCATGGTGTTGGCAAAATGGTACACCCCAATGGGGCAAAATGGACTCAACGTTGAAGCCATTAGAGTATTCTGTCTTAATTGAAACTCAGTTTATAACAGTTTATTCAACATTGTTATTTGACAAACCTGAATGTCAGTGTTAACCACACGAGTTGCCGCATTTTCAAATGAAACCAACACTATTTTGTCTTTCATAAAACGTAATTAGGAGTTAACCATGACCATTTTGCCCCGGGTCAAACTGGGCCATTTTGCCCCATATGTTTTTTTCGATTTGGAACCCCAGGACCTGGAATCCCCCAATGACGTATTCCCAATGCTGACGTCATAATCTACCGAAGGCATCCCCTCATATTTTATGGCCTAAGATATTTGGTAGGTCTCATTGCAGACTGAACTGCTCGACTCAAAGCAAGGTATCACCCAAGATCAGGGGGGTGATTTTTTTCTATTGTATCTCAATTCAGTTGTCTTGGACCAGCAGCTTTGAAATTTTGTGGAAGTGCCTTGGTCGGTAGACTCTTTAATCTAATAAAGCCCCATCAGATTGCATCAACTGCTTCATGGAGATTTCTGAGTGATCCATTTTACCCCCAGGGTCCATTATGCCCCACCTTCCCCTACATTTTCGAGACTAATGCACATGAGAGTTTTCTTATTTCCACACACCAGTCAGCCAGTCCACGTGAGAGTTTCTCGCGCGCTTGTTGACTCTTTATGGGAGAGTCTATGACTGTTCAAAGAAACCAAAAATTTGTAAGGCGAACCGGGAAACGTTTGGTGGATTCCCATCCTTAGACGCTCAGGTCATTTCACTGTGGGCGCGCGGGCAAAGATACAACGGAGAAGGGATCGATAACGACCCTGATTTTGGGAGGATGGTGGGGTCCACTCCAAGATCCCATAAAGCTTCGCAAGCGGCAAATGGCAGCTGACACACATTATATACATGTACACGTATACGCCTAAGAAATAATTTGTTTATACGAGACTGAGATCAGGGTATATAGAATCGTTTGCAAATCATGGCGCAATCAGCGACATAAAGATACGGGCCTAATAATCTTTCTCGAGGAAAATGAGGGACCCAGAATAGTGGCATTCAGCAAATTGACAGAAAGCAATTATACATGTAGTTACAAAACGCTGCGACCCTACATGTATAAGGGGCAGTTTTCACCGAAAGCTTTCATTCTACGTCTCTCCCTGGTCCTGAAGCTGCCATCCCAGGGAAATATTTCCATGAGGCTGGTGATCATTTTATTGGCCGTCACGGTCGGCGGGACCTTTGCCGTGGAGAAGGCCCGAAAAGGTGGACCATGCAGATCAAAAGGTAGGACCACTCCAAATTTATTTCTATCCCTGTTAACTCGATCATTTTAAGCTTAGGCCTATAGACAGCAGAAAATATCGTCAAATTGAATTTTCATCCAGGTTGAATGTGTGTTTATAGGGAACTTTTTTTTGAAGAAGCGTTTTTTCATTCTTTTTATCACTATGATTCATCACCCGTTTTTCAAACCGTTGTCATTGAGTCACATTTGTACGCATTATTTGATAGAGCCCGTTCCCTTTGTTTTTCATGTTCGTACCACCTATCATGTGCCGTTGGTTGCCAAAATGGCTTGGCACTTTGCAACATTCGTTTCCTTTTCTTACAATAGACCCATTGATCAGGCGTGCACTCCTGAAGCCCGCTTCGGATGGTAAACTTTTGTAAGGGAGTAAGAAATAAAAGTGGAAAATAAGAATAGGGAAATTTTGCACATATGCGCGAATTTTTCAATTTCTCAAATTCGGAGCAATTTTTTTCCCATTTTGAGAAATATCGCCCGAAAAATCAGACAAAATGTCATGTCGTTATAAGAAAAATTTCTAAAAATTGGAAAAAAAATTCTCCCAATTTGAGAAATCGAAAAATTCGCGCAAAATTCCAATACTTCCCACTTCTTATTTTCCACTTTTATTTCTTACTCCCTTTGATCACTCTCTGATTATCTACATCCCAATATTTAGAACAATCGATCACGTGGACCGGGCTTAAAACTCTTGAAGAATATGGGTTACACCAGGTCTTATTTTCATCGAATTTTCCTAAATGCTAAAGCGGGTGATCCACTGTTGCGATATTGGCTTTCAAACTATTCCCTAACTCACATTCAGAAAATTCGATCGCGTGGGACGGGTTTCAACTCCTGAGGCAACGACATAATACATGTAATAACCGAAGTCGTCCTCCAGAAAGTTTAGCAAATTTTCGACCCCAACCGGGGTCTTCTTCAGGCTGGCACTTTCAAGTCGAGCTACCAGAAGTATGAAGGCAACGACATGGGTTATGGGCACAGAACCATAGCCAAAAAAAGCCTATTCGGGTATTAGGAGCACAGACAAGTAATCTTATAAGCGCGTCAGGCCTAGCTACTCTTTGGGTGTATTCGACTCGCTGTTCCCAACTGTACCCGAACAGGCCGAGAACATTGGTGAGCTAGCCTTCTGGCATTCTCATCACTAAAATCATCACACTCCGATATTTGCATTGTTCAATTTTGTCACCGAGTTTTCGCCCTTTTCCTCTCACGTAATCTATTGATTGTTGATGCCTATTCAAATCATTTGGGGTCAAATCGTGTCTCGAATAATGAAACTTGCATTATTTCATCGACTTTTTTGAGAAATTTTTGAGGTTATTTTTGAGGACGCCTTCTGATTGGTCATATTGAATCACATGATCTCAGCGGCTCACCATGCTTCAGTAAAAAATGGCCGCCATCCTGTTCATCACTTGAGTTGAGAAATTCGATGCGCTGTGATAACATTACTAAACCCTTCTTCAGGTAATAGATGCCATATCATTCTTTTATTTGTAGCAGGTCTCCATGTCTAATTGATAACTTAGATCATTCAAATAGCACATCGATTCGAACAGTTTGTCCAGCAGTCCTGACGATCGGTGTAGTACGGTACACTCGCGAGCACTGATACTCTAGCCGTTGATGGTACTGAAGCTGGAGACACAATCATACCGGCGTTTATCACATTGCGATTGCAACTGTCGGGGTGTTGTCGAAGTTGACTAACCCAATGCTGCTCGACTCTCATCATTCAGCCGGGTCAGTCGACTTTAAAAACACCCCAATAGTGGAGCAGATCGGGCAGCAAATTTTGGGCTCACCTTGCATACCGGTACTCTAGACAAAATGGGTATCATTTTGTTCGTTAGGATGTCTACTATATGAATCTGGATGTTATACTCGTGAAATAATAGGGTAACATGTCATTTTAACCCCTTTCTGACGTTATCATTGACTTTATCATTGGACCCACGAACTGAGCTTTGTACAGGAGAATGGGGACCCGATGTACAGCTAACTTTTGAACGGTTGGATTTACACCCCATAAATGTATTACCAACAGATAGAAACATGGTCCTTCGCAACCAAATAAGCATGTTTTTTAATAAGCATGTTTCTATCTGTTGGTAATACATTTATGGGGTGTAAATCCAACCGTTCAAAAGTTAGCTGTACATCGGGTCCCCATTCTCCTCTACAAATCTCAGTTCGTAGGTCCAATGATAAAGTCAATGATAACGTCAGAAAGGGGTTAAAATGACATGTTACCCTATTATTTCACGAGTATAACATCCAGATTCATATAGTAGACATCCTAACGAACAAAATGATACCCATTTTGTCTTGTTATAAGACTATGCAAGCTATCTCCTGTTTTAAAGCCCTTTTTGCTGGCTTGTCTGCTCCACTACTAGGCCTACCGTTGCAATCGCAATGAGATAAACGCTGGTGTGTGTCTCCAGCTTAACTGAAATTCACAATGGAATGGGCCAGGTAGCCTACTTTGTATATCCATATAGTGATACCAGCCACACTTTCATCCACCTGAAAGGAATTCAATTCCCCGGCCTTACACCAGCGAATCATTATTGCCATTAGGTTTGTTTAAAAATTCGTTTTTTTCACTTCTGGTAGCTCGACTAGAAAGTGTCTGAGGAAGACCCCGGTTGGGGTCGAAAATTTGTCAAATTCGGAGACGACCCTTCGTATTATATCATTTTGCGTGTCGTTCTTTGTGCTTTTTATTGGATATTAAAAAAATCGTAGGTCGAGATTGACTCCATCTGCATCTGATATGGGGGTAGGTCGCAGATTGGAGGCAGAGTTGTTAGTCCAACTTTATAATTCCTCCAAGGTCTTAATATTCCCAGTGTTTCGTGGCCCTCATTTACACGGTGCACAATCAATGATATTGCAGTACAGCTGCGGGAGAAAGTTCCGGTGACCAACACGTGGCGAAGGTGAGGTTACAAATCGCTATAAATACCATTGCTAAAAGGCAAAATGATAGCCCTAGGTGAATGAATACACTATAAAAGGCATGCTGCTGCTATATCTCCCAGAAATTTGCAGGAGAACGCTTCGAAAATCGGCAATTTTAAAATGAACTGTACGGCTGCGGGAGAATTAGACTGTACCATGTGTACGGTGCGGGAGTGCTTGCTTCAGAAAAAATTATTCGAATTGATTTCGACGTTTTGGATGTCTCCTCTGGACATAAATCTCTTAAGAATGGCCTCCAGCGATGTTAACCGGTATCAGGGCCGTGTATAACGACCCCGTGGTGGTCCAACGTTCATTGCAGCGCATACTCCAATGCCATAGGAGCAAGCGCTCCCGCACCGTACAGTCTAATTCTCCCGCAGCCGTATAGTTCATCTTAAAACTGCCGATTTTCGATGCGTTCTCCTGCGAATTTCTGGGAGATATTGCAGCAGCTAGCCTTTTATAGTGTATTCATTCACCTAGGGTTATCATTTTGCTCTTAGCAATGGCATTTATAGTAATTTGGCATCTCAGCTTCGCCAAGCGTGTGTGACCGGAACTTTCTCCCGCAGCTGTACGGCAATATTGATTGTGCACCGTGATATCTTTATTACATTGTATAGGGTAACACTGTTGATGAGAGCATCCATCACTGTCTTTACGTAATATGAGCAACAAGCAAACGACTGAGTGTTCAATCCGTGTGGGCCTTCGACGTATCACTCCTTTTGCGCGTGGGCATTTTAAAATTGTCATATGATTACATGTAGGGCTACCAGTACCTAAATAATTGACATGTGCATTAACAGCCTCCTCCAATCATATAACAGCATATAGGCCTAACAGGCTCCCCCATATTGTGAAGGGTAATTTGAAGAACAGGCTCTCGTTGGATGATGTGGGTATTGCGCAAGAGACTTGGAGAGCAGCCTTAAGCTGCCCATACACGATCAATATTATTGCACAATATGAGGATCACAATGGGCAATATTGTCAATCTTTCTTCTAATTATCATGCTAGAAGCACACGACCACCTATTTGGGCCCCATATTGTGCAATAATGTTGCGCCGTGTATGGACGGCTTTAAAACACTCAGTAGGGACGTTTAGACGACAAGCCAAAAAACCACATTCAGATTCGATCCGATGGAATCCGATTGTGGTTCAACAACTCTTTCGTGTAAACGCTACCCGATGCGGTCAATGTGGATTTAAAATGGTGCCGAAACCACATTGGGCCGCATTGGACCACATACGACCATATTCAAACCTCGTCTAAACGCAAATGAGACCGGATGCGGGTCGATCGGATCTAATCGGACCGCATGTGGATTTTTGCCTGTCGTGTAAACGGCCCTAGTAATGCCAGCAACCGGACATGCATTGAGAGAAAAATGAACATAAGGCAGGCATATGAATATGAAATAGAAACGGGCTTCTAAGGTGAAAGTCATCGCGTCCTTCTACCAGATTTGAACCCACGGACCCTCGCATACATCCTCCCACAGCAGGGGTTTTTACCTCGCTCCTCTTCATCCGCTCACACAAACGTTTGTCTGCGGTGACGAAGGAAGCGAGCAGTAAGAACGCCTGATATTCTCAGGATGCTCGCATAAAGCGGGTGATCCACTGTCGCGATTTTGGCTTGAGACGCGGTTGCGTTCCCTTGCGGTTACCATATAAGGACTTCCGATTGCCATAAGGCGATCGCAAGGGACCGCAACCCCGTCTCAAGCCAAAATCGCGACAGTGGATCACCCGCTTAAGGCATGAATCGCCAGCAGTAAGGGGCAGCACGCCATAACCACTAGGCCAAATCCCCATCTTAAAAAAGATGGTTCAATGGCCTATGTTAAACGAGGCGTCCATCAGTACCCTGCGAGTAGCCCAAACAATCTCCGAACCCAACAGTTTTATGTTATGCGAGGGGTCACATGAAGGAGATACAAATAATGAATATGAAATAGAAACGGGTTTCTAAGGTGAAAGTCATCGCGTCCTTCTACCAGATTCGAACCCACGGACCCTCGCATAAGACATCAATCGCCAGCACTAAGGGGCAGCACGCAGGCATAAGGCAGCCATATGGTGTTATTCAAAGCATGTGAAAAGGGTCTGTCTCCACAGAGCCTGCTAGAAATCTCCCTGTGTGTATCAGCGTTAATATTCCGTTTTTGTTCTTCAGGAAAATGGGTAAAAATCAGGGAATCAGAATGTGAGAAATGTTTTTGCGACAACCGAGGAAGGGTCCTGGCCGACTATTGTCGTGTCGCCCTGAAGTGTATCCGGACAGAAAAAGCCATCATTCTCGATATCAATGTGCTACCGGAGCATGACAAAGAGTTCCCATGTCCTAGTGGACGAGGAAAAAGTTAGCAGTACATGCACACTTGAATTTGTAATAGAAGTCCATAAACATTGTAATAGGAGTTAATGTAGGATTTCAAACATATACGAATTACATGTATGGGCACTTCGGGGGGTCGCATTTGAAGGGACTTTTTATGTGATGTTTGGAGGGGTATACTCAACCATATAAAGCAAAAAGAAATTCTGTTGCAATTTGTTCCAGGTTCCCCCTTTTCTTCGATAAATATCCTGGTCTATCATCGAAATCTGCTTTATTTGGACCATGAACCATCTCAGAACCCCCATAGATCCTATCATTACATGTACATGTACGTACAACAGCGTATGAATGAAAGGCGGGCCCATGCTGCATCCCCATGTGCTTGCCCCATCCCATATGTATATACGATGAAGATGTTAAATGTATGATAGATACGCGGTCCACATCTTTCAGGTGAATTTGTCCCCTCCCCATGGGATCTGTGCAATGCATGTCTCTGTGGTGACGACGGGTTTGTCTCGACAAACTGTACTCGAAGGCATTGCACGTCGAAATATCCTTGCAGAAAAGGTAAGTACCGGGTATTCTTTCATAGTGCAGCATTCGTTGCATGACATCTTCCTCACTGTATCAAACTTGTCGAGATCAACGCCCGGTGTAACCTTTTCAATGGTCCCCATCTGTGAGTGTTCCCTTCCTATTGTCTGACGGAATAAGCTGCGAGTTGACAATAGGACCCACATATACAGACGTGTCGATCTATCTGCTTGTGTTGCCAAAACAATAAAGTGACACACTGACACACGTGGTTACACCTATCCAAAATCCCCGTGCTTTTTGAGACACGGGGTTTTTCCGAACCAGAAAAAACACGGCGTTGACACGGCGAGCGGTTACTATCCCGGCGATAGGGGCACTGCATGTAGGCAACTCTCTGTCATCGAGTGGCTACTGGAGGCGTGAAATATCCTATACGCATGCGCATGACTCGTCGATTTGCATCGCCGTCTGTCGCCGGGTGCTTGGAACTACAAATAAACACGGGGAGCGAGGTACTCAAGAACAGAAATGATGAATGGTCATCCCTGTGTGGGATGATTATCGAGAGGAAAAAGAGGATTCATGCTAGGGCCATGTTGCCGGATGCATGAAGCATCAAGTATCAAGTATCAAGTAATAAACACGGGGATTTCGCGGTTACACTACATAAAATCCCCGTGTCTAAATAGCCCCGGCGTTGCCCCTTCGAGCTCGCTGGGGCTAAGCACGGGGATTTCAGACACGGGTCTATTTAGACTCGGCGATTTATAGGTGTAACCGCAAAATCCCCGGGGAAAGCACGGGGATTTATGTAGTGTAACCACAGCTTATGACACATCCCTTCAAACAGATGATTAAAGAATAGGTAAGAATTCGGCCAAATCTCTCTAGTTACGTATCTTTGCTATACATGTAATCGTAACCGTCTGTTGTGCTGTTTTTTCTAGGCAAAATGGCACCATCACCATGGGGTGACTGCAACGTCTGCCTTTGCAACAATCACGGAGCACTGACGCCATCATGTACAAGGAAGGACTGCCCATCACAGAAGCTCCTCCAACAGAAGCCTTGCCTCAACCCAGGTTCGTATCGCCGCGGTGCTTAAAAAAACATTTTACAGTTCACATTTTCTGATGTCGAAAGCTATTCTTTGAGCTACAAAAATCCCCATATTCACACAACAGAGAGAGCGAAAATGTAAAAAAAAAACTAGAAATTGACTTGTGAGTCAATTTGAAGACCGCCCTTGAAAAATAGTGATAACGACGGAGATTCACTGATGAAGTTTGTAATAAGTTAGGGCAATGTAGAAACTGATGATATTGGGACATAACATGCGTCATTTACAGTGTAGGCCTACATGTACACTCACTGGCCATAAGTATTGCAACATGAAAACATGAAAATCTTTATGTGATACTAGATCATTCTTTCCTTTCCTGATGATGAGCACGTATTTGCAAGAAAAAAAATTGAAAAATATCAACTGCGAACAAAGATATTTGATATTATCGAAAATTATCAAAAACTGAAAAAATGAGATTTTTCATGAGATTACGCTGCTGATGTAAAGCTGACATCCCATGTGTCCCACCATACCAGCTTCGTCCAATGAAAAGCCACAGTTATCAAGAAAATTTAACTTTTCTCCAAAAAAACCTCGATTTTTGACAAAATTGGACATTTTTTCATGTCAAATAACACGAAAATGATGCGCAGTTTCAGCTTAATTTTTTCGCAGATGTGAATGAATTTCCGTTGTCTTCATGTTGTAAAAATTTGGCAGTCTTGCACTTCAAAATCTTCGAGATCTCAAATCGGTGATATTTTGATATTCTGATATTTCCGTGATATATTCACTTTTCCTTAAAACTTTTCGAACCAACAGGCTTATTACACTTCAAAGTATTACATCCACATTTGAAAATCAAAGATTGATGAGTGACTAGCGAGAAATTAAGAAAAAACATGTTGCAATACTTATGGCCAGTGAGTGTATGATGTAGATGTACAGTCTTGTTAAAAAGTAAAACGACAGCTAATATCCCAGCTATTACCGAAGGTTGCCACCTCAACTTGTATTATGTTATGCCCTATAATGTTGTTAAAAGGATCACATACGAAATTGAGGGCTTGTGACAAAATATCACTAAAATATCATGAAAATATCAATATCAAAAAGCCTCATTTTTCAAAATTCTCAATTTTGAATTTAAAATCAGCGTGATATCATTTTCCCAGTCGGTCCTGTGAATTCCTGTGAAGAAACTTTTTAAAAATCATTTCTCATTTTCCATATACAGGGTGTCCCAAAAAACACTGACTAATTTTGATTAGACCTCATTTTGTTGCTACTCAAGATTTTTCTTTGATGTTTTGTCCAGATATTCCCCGCAACTAGAAATTTTAACCGTGTAATTTTTTTTCAGAAATACGCACTAGTTCAGAAATTATGTCAGTAACTTATGATGTGTTCAATCCATGCCTCCGCTTCTGGATAACAGCTGCAACATGCACATTGGAATTGTCAGTTACTCTGTTGGTGCATATCAGCTGAAATTTGCCTAATTTCCCTCCCCAAGTTCTGCTGTTTAGGTCTTTCTAGTGTCTAAGGGCTGTCACTGTACAATCGATCCTTTAGGTATTCCAAAAGGAAGTAATCTGGGGGATTCAGGTCTGGTGAGTAAGGGGGCCAAGGATTGTCCGTCCCCCGGGATGTCAGTCTGTCCCCAGGAAAGTACCGTTCCAGAAATTCCAGTGTTCAGCACAATGGGAGGTGCCCCATCTTGTTGTGGAATATGACTGTATTCATATCAACAGTTTGCTTTCTCCTGAGGGCAGAGATGAATCTTCTCCCTTAGCATATCAATGTAGGGGCCTACCTGTCAGGGTTGACAGTTACAGTTTTCCCTTCTTCATCCTCAAAAAAGTATGGCCCTATTATTCTACTACACCCTATGGCACGTCAGAGAGTAAGTTTCGCCACACTGAGAGGACGTTGCGTGTGGTATTTCTCCTAGTAGGCCCACCCAACTATGAAATCGACCACCAAGTTAAAAATGGTGTCAGTTTCGGCTAGTCGGGACAAATTTGGCGTTCATATCATAGACAGGAGCAGAGAGAGGCATGGATTGAACACATCATAAAGTTACTGAGATAATTTCTGAACAAGTGGGTATTTCTGAAAAAAAATTACACGGTTAAAATTTCTAGTTGCGAAGAATATCTGGACAAAATATCGAAGAAAAATCTTGAGTAGCAACAAAATGAGGTCTACTCAAAATTAGTCAGTGTTTTTTGGGACACCCTGTATATGAGAATATCATCAGTTTTTATGAATTTGATATTTTCCAGAATTCGATAGTTCACATATTTTTCCCTCATTAACAGTCACCCATCATGATAACATAATAGTTCATACTGATTATTCGTCAGTTTTACTTCAATATAAACGGAGAATTTAACGAAAGTCTAAAATTGCTCCCAAATTATAGCATGGTTTTCTGATGATATTCTGGTATTTCATGAAAACGACAAGACATTTTTCGAAACTTTTTTCACAGAATTTCTTAGAAATCATCAGGGAATAATTTCAAGCTAATTTTTAAATGAAAATTGGGGATTCTAAAAATTGTGATTTTTCTTGATATTTTGAAATTCTAATATTTTCACGATAATTTGCCACAAATCCTAAATTTGGTGTGTCATAATTTAGGCAACATATTTTGGTGTATAAAAATGGCAATCTTGCCCATAAATGACCATTGGCATCTCAGCAGAATAGGAAACATCACTGTCTTTTTATTTTTTAACAAGGCTGTACGTACACGGCTTTACACTGCTTTTGGGTGTTTCGCGGCAGCCGGTGGCGAGGGGTTATTATCTTTTCAAACTTACCAGCTGAATTTCACAAATTGGTAAACTTGTCGGGTCATGACCATTTAAATGTTATTAACAAATTACCTTGGTAAATTAGTGGCGTATTTTTTGAGTTATCTTGCTGAAACCACAGATTAGATGGAGAGAGAGAGAGAGAAATTCAGTGAAACCAATGAAGACCGCCACCTGTGAGGTGGTGGCGGTCTTAATGAACGGCTGCAAATAACTTGATCAATCAAAAAATATTTTCAGGAGGACAAGTGCCATCACCAAAAGAAGACGACACTTGTAACACTTGTCTATGTGACAGAACTACATATACAATAACAGACCAATGTACGAAAGCCAATTGCCAAGCACCTTCATCTGAAGCGACAGAAGCACCAGTTGTACCAACACAGGCGCCAGCACAGGAAACCGAAGCTCCTGCTGCTGCAACAACTGAAGCACCATCTGCAAAACAGACAGAAGCACCAACAGCTGAAGAGACTGAGGCACCAGCGCAAAAGACGGAAGCTCCTGCTGTAGAGACAGAGGCACCAGCACAGGAAACCAAAGCTCCTGTTCCTGCTGCTGCAACAACAGAAGCTCAAGAAACTGAGAAACCAGCGGAAGAGACAGAAATACCAGCTGCGGAGACAGAGGCACCAGTACAGGAGACCGAAGCACCAGCTGCTGCAACGACTGAAGTTCCATCTGCAAAAGAGACTGAAGGACCAACTGCTGGAGAAACTAAGGTACCAGCGGAAGAGACAGAAGCACCTTCTGTAGAGACAGAGGCGCCTGCAGAGAGGACCGAAGCTCCAGTTGCTGCAACAACTCAAGCTCCATCTCCAAAAGAGACAGAAGCTCCAACAGCTGCAGAGACAGAGAAACCAGCCGAAGAGACAGAAGCGCCAGCTCCTGAAGCGACTGAAGCACCGAAATCTGAAAAGACTGAGGCACCAGGGAAAGAGACGGAAGCACCTGCTGTAGTGACAGAGGCTCCAGGGCAGGAGACCGAAGTTTCAGCTGCTCCAACAACTGAAGCTCCAACTGAAGAAGAGACAGAAGCACCAAAAGCTGAAGAGGAAGAGAAACCAGCCGAAGAGACAGAAGCACCTGCTGCGGAAACAGAGGCACCAGCACAGGAGACCGAAGCTCGAGCTCCTGCAACGACTGAAGCTCCATCTGCTAAAGAGACAGAAGCACCAACAGCTGAAGAGACGGAGGTACCAGCAAAGGAAACTAAAGTTCCAGCTGCTGCAACAACTGAAGCTCCAGCTGCTGAAGCGACTGAAGCACCAACAGCTGGAGAGACTGAGGCACCAGAGGAAGAGAAAAAAGCACCAGCTGTAAAGACAGAGGCGCCAGCACAGGAAACCGAAGCTCCAGCTGCTGCAACAACTGAAGCTCCGTCTGCAAAACAGACAGAAGCACCAACAGCTGAAGAGACTGAGGCACCAGCACAAGAGACGGAAGCTCCTGCTGCGGCAACAGAGACACCAGCACAGGAGACCGAAGCTCGAGCTCCTGCAACGACTGAAGCTCAAGCTGCTAAAGAGACAGAAGCACCAACACTAGCAGAGACTGAGGCACCAGCACAAGAGATGGAAGCTCCTGCTGTAGGGACAGAGGTGCCAGCACAGGAAACCGAAGCTCCAGCTGCTGCAACAACAGAAGCTCAATCTGCTGAACCGACAGAATCACCAACAGCTAAAGAGACTGAGAAACCAGCGGCAGAGACAGAAGTACCAACTGTGGAGACAGAGGCACCAGCGCAGGAGACCGAAGCACCAGCCGCTGCAACGAGTGAAGTTCCATCTGCAAAAGAGACTGAAAGACCAACTGCTGGAGAAACTAATGTACCAGTGGAAGAGACAGAAGCACCTTCTGCAGAAACAGAAGCGCCTGCAGAGAAGACCGAAGGTCCCGTTGCTGCAACAACTCAAGCTCCATCTCCAAAAGAGACGGAAGCTCCAACAGCTGAAGAGACAGAGAAACCAGCCGAAGAGACAGAAGCGCCAGCTCCTGAAGCGACTGAAGCACCAAAATCTGAAAAGACTGAGGCACCAGAGGAAGAGACAGAAGCACCTGCTGTAGTGACAGAGGCTCCAGGGCAGGAGACCGAAGCTCCAGCAGCTGCAACAACTGAAGCTCCATCTGCAGAAGAGACAGAAGCACCAAAAGCTGAAGAGAAAGGGAAACCAGCCGAAGAGAAAGAAGCACCTGCTGCGGAGACAGAGGCACCAGCACAGGAAACTGAAGCGCCAGCTCCTGCAACGACTGAAGCACCATCTGCTAAAGAAACTGAACCATCAACAGCTGGGGAGACTGAGTCACCAGCAAAGGAAACTAAAGCTCCAGCTGCTGCAACAACTGAAGCGCCATCTGCAGAAAAGACAGAAGCACCAACAGTTGAAGAGACAGAGAAACCAGCCGAAGAGACAGAAGCACCTGCTGCGGTGACTGAGGCACCAGTGGAAGAGACATGGGAAACCAGCCGAAGAGAAAGAAGCACCTGCTGCGGAGACAGAGGCACCAGCACAGGAAACTGAAGCGCCAGCTCCTGCAACGACTGAAGCTCCAGCTGCTAAAGAAACTGAAGCATCAACAGCTGGGGAGACTGAGTCACCAGCAAAGGAAACTAAAGCTCCAGCTGCTGCAACAACTGAAGCGCCATCTGCAGAAAAGACAGAAGCAACTGCTGCGGAGACAAAGGCACCAGCACAGGAGACAGAAGCTCCAGCTCCTACAACGACTGAAGCACCATCTGCTAAAGAGACAGAAGCACCAACAGAAGAAGAGACTGAGGCACCAGCTAAGAAAACTAAAGCTCCAGCTGCTGCAACAACTGAAGCTCCATCTGCAGAAGAGACAGAAGCACCAACAGTTGAAGAGACAGAGAAACCAGCCGAAGAGACAGAAGCACCTGCTGCGGTGACTGAGGCACCAGTGGAAGAGACAAAAGCACCAGCTGTAAAGACAGAGGCGCCAGCACAGGAAACCGAAGGTCCAGCTGCTGCAACAACTGAAGCTCCATCTGCAAAACAGACAGAAGCACCAACAGCTGAAAAGACGGGGGCACCAGCAAAAGAGACGGAAGCTCCTGCTGTAGAGACAGAGGCGCCAGCACAGGAAACCGAAGCTCCTGCTGCTGCAACAACAGAAGCTCACGCTGCTGAACCGACAGAAGCCCCAACAGCTGAAGAGACTGAGAAACCAGTGGAAGAGACAGAAGTACCAGCTGCGGAGACAGAGGCACCAGCACAGGAGACCGAAGCACCAGCTGCTGCAACGACTGAAGTTCCACCTGCAAAAGAGACTGAAGGACCAACTGCTGGAGAGACTAAGGTACCAGCGGAAGAGACAGAAGCACCTTCTGTAGAGACAGAGGCGCCTACAGAGAACACCGAAGGTCCAGTTGCTGCAACAACTCAAGCTCCATCTCCAAAAGAGACAGAAGCTGCAAAAGCTGAGGAGACAGAGAAACCAGGCGAAGAGACAGAAGCGCCAGCGACTGAAGCACCAAAATCTGAAAAGACTGATGAGACAGAAGCACCTGCTGTAGTGACCGAGGCGCCAGGGCAGGAGTCCGAAGCTCCAGCTGCTGCAACGACTGAAGCTTCAACTGAAGAGACGGAGGTGCCAACACAGGAAACTGAATCTCCAGCTGCTGCAACAACAGAAACTCAAGCTGCTGAAGTGACTGAAGCACCAACAGCTGGAGAGACTAAGGCACCAGTGGAAGAGACAAAAGCACCAGCTGTAAAGACAGAGGCGCCAGCACAGAAAACCGAAGGTCCAGCTGCTACAACAACTGAAGCTCCATCTGCAAAACAGACAGAAGCACCAACAGATGAAAAGACTGGGGCACCAGCAAAAGAGACGGAAGCTCCTGCTGTAGAGACAGAGGCGTCAGTTCAGGAAACCGAAGCTCCTGCTGCTGCAACAACAGAAGCTCAAGCTGCTGAACCGACAGAAGCCCCAACAGCTGCAGAGACTGAGAAACCAGTGGAAGAGACAGAAGCACCAGCTGCGGAGACAAAAGCACCAGCACAGGAGACCGAAGCTCCAGGTGCTGCAATACAACTGAAGCTCAATCTGCAAAACAGACAGAAGCATCAACAGCTGAAGAGACTGAGGCCACAGCTAAGGAAGCTAAAGCTCCAGCTGCTGCAACAACTGAAACTTCATCTGCAGAAGCGACAGAAGCACCAACAGTTGAAGAGACAGAGAAACCAGCCGAAGAGACAGAAGCACCTGCTGCGGCGACTGAGGCACCAATGGAAGAGACAAAAGCACCAGCTGTAAAGACAGAGGCGCCACCACAGGAAACCGAAGGTCCAGCTGCTGCAACAACTGAAGCTCCATCTGCAAAACAGACAGAAGCACCAACAGATGAAAAGACTGGGGCGCCAGCAAAAGAGACGGAAGCTCCTGCTGTAGAGACAGAGGCGTCAGTACAGGAAACCGAAGCTCCTGCTGCTGCAACAACAGAAGCTCAAGCTGCTGAACCGACAGAAGCCCCAACAGTTGCAGAGACTGAGAAACCAGTGGAAGAGACAGAAGCACCAGCTGCGGAGACAAAAGCACCAGCACAGGAGACCGAAGCTCCAGGTGCTGCAACAACTGAAGCTCAATCTGCAAAACAGACAGAAGCATCAACAGCTGAAGAGACTGAGGCCACAGCTAAGGAAGCTAAAGCTCCAGCTGCTGCAACAACTGAAACTTCATCTGCAGAAGCGACAGAAGCACCAACAGTTGAAGAGACAGAGAAACCAGCCGAAGAGACAGAAGCACCTGCTGCGGCGACTGAGGCACCAATGGAAGAGACAAAAGCACCAGCTGTAAAGACAGAGGCGCCACCACAGGAAACCGAAGGTCCAGCTGCTGCAACAACTGAAGCTCCATCTGCAAAACAGA
>NMRB01000461.1:325061-343049 GCA_002633025.1 Notospermus geniculatus
TTTTAATGACAATAAGGAGGTTACTTTAATAGCCCGCGTATTTCGAAAAGCGTAGGCGTGTTTAGGCCAAAATATGAAAATTTTGGGAAGACTTTTCTCGTCCATCAGGCATCGCACTTCAGTGGTTTCTTTTCATTTGGCAGCAGTATATTTGTGCGCAGGGCGCGACGTTGAGATTTTTTCACTATTCAACAGGATTCGGGAGATATTCAAAAAGTTCATTTTTGACCAATTTTTGGCACAAATTACATAATTATCATTACTAAGAATTAGAATTTGCAAATTATCTCAACGTCGGCACCTGCACATATGTATTCCCCAACATTTGGTGATAAAACGCCAGGTCCCAGTCGCGTTGTTGCCGAGAAATCTATGACGAAAAAGTCAAATGGGGGGTCTCATTGTTTGCTTAATTAGCTGATTAATGAAAGATGAAAGCACATCGTTTACAATTCAGATGTGTAGAACAAGAGTAGCAATTTCATAGAAATACATGAAATCGATGCTACCTTTTTGCTTGAAGAAAATATGAATTGTTTTCAGTCGCCAGTTGCAGTGCGCTTTCTTATGGCTACCGCCCCCTTAATCTGGTTGTTTGTTGCGGTTGTTTTTAAGGAACGATGAGTGTTGTTACTGTTGTCTACCGTTGTTTTCCCTCTAGAAACGAACACTGCAGCTCTTGTTGGCGTTCTTTCGAAATATGTTCACGGAGTTGTTTGAGAGTGAGGTTTTCTTGGAATTGTTTCAGATAGTGCGATTCCTTCTCCTTTCGATGGATGCAACCGTTGTCTGTGCGGCAGAGATGGTTTCATTACCGGATGTACCAGAATGTCATGCGTTGAGGCAACAGTCCCATGCGAACAGCCGGGTATGTAACAAACACCAGGTTTCATCTTTATCATCCATTGAAACGGAGGCCGGTTCAGACGGGGCGCCTTCTTGCTTTCAACCTCTAGCAACCTTGGCCCATATTCATAAAACCTTGCTAGCTTACTTGGTTGCTAGTGCCTGTACAAACTGAGCACTTTAGCATGTAACTAAGCCTAGCAAGGTTTTATGAATATGGGCCCTGGTTGAAAGACCCTGAATTTGATACCTGCAACCTCAGGTTGCAATGTGTGAACGCATCTAGCAACCTGTTTCAACCTCCCTCTGGCGACCTCTTTCAACCAGCGACCAAGAACGAACAGGTTCGTTCTTGGTGGCTGGTTGAAAGAGGTTGAAAGACATCTGGTCAATCAGAACAGTGATTCAGACCATGTTGTTTGTATGCCGTCACATGAATATCCACTAAATCGCTGACGAAGTTAACAACTACATGAAAGAAGGTGTGATACGCGCCTAGTTGAGTTCTTCTACCAATCCACTCTTTCCTCCACATCCTTCTCTTCTTCCTATCCTGTTGCTGCCGCTTCATAACTAATACCATTACCATCGTAGCAGTAAAACACTCTTCCTCCGTCTCCATCACTTTATTTTGACTTTTGGCTCCAAAATTAAGCCTTTCCCGCCAAAATATATTAGCAATTTCCTTCAACCTCTTTCAATCTGTCAGCCTGTTGGTCGCCCTGTCTGAACATCATAAGTAGGTTGAAAGAGGTTGGAGGTTGCTGGTTGCTGCAGGTTGAAAGGAAAAGGTTGCCACGTCTGAACCGGCCTACACGTCTACCCAAACAACGGAAATGAATTGGCGATTTTCTTGCAAATGGAGGTTGATCATCAGTGACCACGCCCAGCAATTCAAAGGCGCATTTTTCATTCTTCTTCTACATCCAATTGCCAGTACGTGAAAATTCATCTGCGAGTTTGGAAATTGTGTCTGCGAGCCGTGTTGCGGGCCCTGGTAGCGGACATAAAACTCGCAGATTAGTTAGAATACACAGGCAGGCCAGCCCACAGCCGGGGCCCACAGACAGAATTGATCTCAGAGATTTCTGTTGGTGTGCTGCCAGCTTACCTTTAAGTGTCTGCATTTATATCTCCCGGTATGCCGCATCGTCAAAAGACCATGGACTGGAACACAGTCAAATGGCCCTCTGCCTGGGACCAAGTGTGGTGGAGGAGACAACATACAAAACGCTTAAGCGGATGCTTTTCAGNCTGAAAAGACTGAGGCACCAGCGGAAGACACAGAAGCACCAGCTGTGGAGACCGAAGCGCCGGCACAGGAGACCGAAGCTCCAGCTGCTGCAACAACTGAGGCACCTCCTCGTAAATCCTGTGATAAACCTGGTATGATTTCTTCCTTTTTCCTGTTTTGTTTTATTTCTATTTTCTTGAAGAATGCTGCTATTTGCTGAACCTGTTTAATGCTATTTTCTTCTTGAGAAATTCAAGAATTCGTTCCTTGGGAAGACCTGAGCTGCTGATTTGCTCCTTGTTTCTCCTACCGTCGATTATATGAATATGATGTTTTTTTCAGGTGAGTCTGTCCCATCACCGTACGATTCATGCAATACTTGTGAATGTGACAGTGACGGATTCCTCCAAGGTTGTACTCTAAAATCATGTCCTGAAGACACAGCCATACCGGTTGAGAAGGAGGAAAATAAGACTCGATGCGATAAACCAGGTATGTTCTGATGAAATATCATGTGATAGCTACAGGCGCGGATGCGGGGGGGGGGGCGCACCGGGCACGCGCCTCCCCTTTTGGCCAACAAATCTGTAAAATTCTGGATTTGGGTGTAAATTTCAGTGTTTCTAGCACAGGGCACCCCCACTTTCCCCAAATCCTGATCCGCCCCTGAGCTAGTTCGAATTATTTCAGTTACGCTAATCCTGCTTTGTGCAGGTTTTTCACCGATTGCAGTGTTAGCCAAGCAACACAAATGGAAATTATTCTGTTAAAATGCACCGAAATTAATGATATTAATCGGGTTGTTTTTTGCGTCGTTAAGGAACGATGAGTGTTGTTGCTGTTGTCTACCGTTGTTTTTCCTCTAGAAACGAACACTGCAGCTCTTGTTGGCGTTCGTTCGAAATATGTTCACGGAGTTGTTTGAGAGTGAGGTTTTCTTGAAATTGTTTCAGATAGTGCAATTCCTTCTCCTTTCGATGGATGCAACCGTTGTCTGTGCGGAAGAGATGGTTTCATTACCGGATGTACCAGAATGTCATGCGTTGAGGCAACAGTCCCATGCGAACAGCCGGGTATGTAACAAACACAGGTTTCATCTTTAGGCCTATCATCCATTGGATTTTCTTGTAAATGGAGTTTGATCATCAGTGACCACGCCTAGCAATTCAAAGGCGCATTTTTCATTCTTCTTCTTACATCCAGTTGCCAGTACGTGAAAATTCATCTGCGAGTTTGGAAATTGTATCTGCGAGCCATGTTGCGGGCCCTGGTAGCGGACATAAAACTTGCAGATTAGTTAGAATACACAGGCAGGCCAGCCCACAGCCGGGGCCCACAGACAGAATTGATCTCAGAGATTTCTGTTGGTGTGCTGCCAGCTTACCTTTAAAGCACCACGCTATGCATCCAAAACTGAGTTTCGTGACGCCGTCGTAGTGCATCTCATTTACGGCGACCTCGTTCATAGCATTATACACACGGTCGACGTACACCATTTACACACAGAGCTAATTCATGGTGGTGAGGTTGATCATGATCTTGTCAATGCATGCTCGACAAGACTGTTCAAATCTATCGATTTGAATGATGTAACTGACCAATTAGGTATTCTGTGTGTTCTTACACACAAACGAATGAAGGGTTATTCACACTATAACACACGTTGAACTTGTCAAGTGGTGAAGCTATGGCTGCCATGACATGGTATCAGTCTAGCCTCGGTGTTATCACTGGCTATAAACGGCTGGACAGGGGACCAGTCATATCGAGGTCTGGAGGGAGAAAGAGTCACCGAACGCATATAGTCGTGCTTTAAGTGTCTGCATTTATATCTCCCGGTATGCCGCATCGTCAAAAGACCACGGACTGGAACACAGTCAAATGGCTCTCTGCCTGGGACCAAGTGTGGTGGAGGAGACAACATACAAAACGCTTAACGGATGCTTTCAGTGCAGACTGAGCCTGTCTGTTGACCTTTCCTCTTACTCTCCTTCTTCGCGTTCCAGGTCAGACTATTCCATCACCGGCAGACACTTGCAACCGTTGCCTCTGCGGTAATGACGGATACCTTGTCGGCTGTACGCTGAAGCTGTGTAGCGACAATGTGGTCGAGATAGACGTCAGTGTCGGCTCAGATTCTAACACCGGAAAGGTCCGCTGTGACAACAAAGGTAATTCCTTTAAATTGCAAGCCTACTTCTTGAAAGGGTCGTAAAAAGATGACTGCCGAAATGTAAGGAAAGAATTGATGACATTTCAGGGGGACACCTAGGAGCACCATGTATATGTAGTTAGCGAAGCAAAATTTGGTCAGCTTGGCGAGTGCGCGGTAAATACATTCGAATGTATGACACCGAGTCGAAGATGATGATCTCAGGATTTCGAAATTCGCATCAATCAATGGACTTGGTCATTTTACTTAATGAACTGATTGGTCATTTCAGGTCAGACGATGGCATCACCTTTCGATAGCTGCAACACTTGCGAATGTAGCGCCGATGGTTACATAACAGGCTGTACTATGAAGGGTTGCGTTGAAATCCAGGCCAAACTGCTCCACAAGGGAAAAGACACCGACTTCAAGGTGACCGAGATTCCTCTCGAAATGCAACACGTTTTTAAGGAATCCAAGTTCAAACTGGACAGTGGTGAAGATTCTAAGGGACAACCTTGCTCACAACCAGGTCAGTATTCCCCTAGGACAGACTCTTGAGGCACTGCTGACGTCATGTGATCTCCACATCTCAGTGTTTCCACAGAAAAGAAAACTACAGTTAGTAACAATCTTTCTTGTTTTTCCTTCAGGAACATGGATGCAGAGCCCGAATTCGACTTGTAACAGATGTTTCTGCGGCGTTGACGGACGTTTCACCAAGTTGTGTACAAGGGTGCTTTGCTAGTGAGAGTAAAGGACTTCAAACGGCCACTACCTACTCAACGGATAAAGATACTTAGGAAACGAAAAAAAGCTTCACAAGTTATAAATAAAGACAATCATGGTTCATAGAGACAATAACACGTCATAGACTCTCATTTTGAATGCTTCCGTATATTTGAGAAATTTTCAAGAAGATAATGACCGGTTTGAAATACCGGTTACAAAAAAATAGCATGCTCTTCACTGTACAGAAATCTAATTGCCTGAAGGTTAGACTCACGACCCAAGTACCGGTATTGCTTTTTGTACCAATGCATGAAAATGAAAATCTTATCAATAGGAGCAGTCAGCCGCGCATATTGCTAACAGATGGCAGCACAGTCTTAGCGGACCAAATGTACAGGAAATCTATTATGATCGCTGCTCGATCGATAATGACTGGGTCCGCTAGATGCATTGAATTGGGCCCTAGTGACACCTAGTGGTCAACTCGCTGACAGCTCCTATTGGTTCGGAAGGTGCCGGACCGCATGAAAGCCTGATTTATACCGTTGCGACACCACGCGACGCCCAATGATGGCTTTCATTTCGCGATGGTTTATGCCACGAACAATTTGATTGGAGAACGGTCGTGATGTCACCACATTTGGTGACCAATTGCTTTCTCTGTAAGGAATCTGTCCACGAAGACGGATCTATCATGATGACTTCAGCTGGTTTATTTTTCCTTCGAGATATGTGATTGGAGTTCGGTAAGTGATGTCATGATATGATCCAATTTTGACTAGTTTACCGGGGATTTTGTGTATTTCGCTGAGCGGACCATGGAGCCGAATTCCTCCTTTGAAACGACAGGAGGGAAGTGTCGTAGGCTTACTCTTGGAGGAAATTCCTCCAAGGCTTACTGTATTCAGCATACAGTCCCCTCACTGACTCAAAAAACCCTAGTAGTCAAAATGGAGAATAAAGTGTAATTATAAACGTTCCTCGCAGATGTTAGGCGCATGTGGCAAAGAGGTTGAATGAAGACAGACAAGGTGAAAATAGGGAGGTTTCGCTAGCGCCCGGTTAGGCCATACGACGACGTTTATCTATTGTTCGGGTATACCCACACAATAGATAAACGTCGTTGTAGGCCTAACCGGGCGCTTGCGAAACCTCCCTACTATTTGTCTATACCACGCTTATTAGGCCTACTACTTGTCTGTTGTTGAGCTGGAGCCGCTTAGCAGACTTTGCTGTGTAGGCCTACGTCAGCTCCGTTTTAGCATGAAAACTACTACTTGCATGCTTTATAAGAGGAACTAGAAGGGAATGTGCCTTATACTTCAGGAGATGCAGAAAATTGGTGGTCGGGCGTCAGTTTTCTAGTCAAACAAAATTGTTTTTAAGTTTGTTAAATAAAAATCACTTAAAAGTAAATGTTCTGCTACTTTTCCATCCAAGACGAAGACGTGTTGTCCACACTGTCTACACCGGTGTATTAACGTTTTTTTCAGTGTGGCCATTTTCTGTGTGATTTCCCGCTTCGGAACACACTGGGAAACGGACTCGCTGTTTTTCTCTGTGTGTCGCCCATTGTCAAGTCGCCGCTTCTTCCGTCAATCTATTGTAATGTCACACTGGCACACCGGTGTAAAAGAATCTAATGTCCCCCGATATGTGACGCCCCCAGCAATAGATTTACAGATTAAGCGGCACGATTGAATTGGACTCTACAGGGTGGGCCAGAGAAAGTGTCCCTCGAACAATAGGGAAACAAAATAGGCTCACCCTGTAGAGCGACCAAGACCCTTAATCCTGTGACAAACAATGCATGGGGCCATCAGAAAGACGGGGGCATTAGATTCTCTCACACGTGCCTCACTGAAAAACGTTATACCGGTAGGCCTGCTTTCCATTGGCGCGTTTCCGTGCGCGGAATTCTGTGCCGAAAAGTCGATCCAATTCATTTTCATTTAGCCGTTTCCATGACCGCGTTTCGCCAATCGCGAGAGGATCGACTTTCTTTTCTCGCGAGCGAGAGGCCCTCGCGCGGGAAAAAAAGTCGATCTCGAATCGACTTTTTGGCTCCCAGATGCCTGCTTTCCATTGGAGCGTTTCCGCGCGCGGAATTCTGTGCGGGAAAGTCTACCCAATCCATTTTCATTTGGCCGTTTCCATGAAAGCGTTTTGGCAATCGCGAGACGAGCACGAGAGGATCGACTTGCTTTCTCTCGAGCGAGAGGCCCGCGCGCGGGAAAAAGTCGACTTTTTTCCAACTGGCACACTGAATGCACATGGGGTCATATGAATAAAGAGTACAAATGCTTTTACTTGAATTTTGCAATACAAATGCATTAGGCAATGCTGTACTTTTTGTTAAATCTGAAGTAAAAGCATTTGCCTGTCTTTATTCATGACCCATGGTTTCTGAGCCATGTTGAAAATATGTACGCGGCCGCAGATCGTCAGGGGAACACGACGGCAGTACCATTTCGGCGCGAACCACCCTGTGTCGTAACGCGTGAATGGAAAAGGTCACAAAACTCGTACGCGTCTCGCTTGCCTCCGCACGTGTAACTCGCGCGCTGAAACGCTCCAATGGAAAGCAGGCTGCGCGTTTTGATTTTTGAGCCATGTTGAAACTACGGTACCGGATGTACGCGGCCGCAGATCGTCAGGGGAACACGACAGCAGTACCAATTCGGAGCAAACCTTCTGTGTCGTAACGCGTGAATGGAAAAGGTTACAAAAGTCGCACGCGTCTCGCTCCAATGGAAAGCAGGCCGTATGTCGAGTTAAGCCTAGTTTATACTTCGACGCACGACCATCGCCGGCGACCGACGCGCGTTCTTGCGTCCGACGCCGACCCCGTCGTACGAGGTTGGTCGGCGTCCGATCGCGAGGCTGTTATTACTAGAGTAGTTTCATAACGGGTCGCCGTCGCTAAAGTACGTTGGACTATGAATCAATTCCGCGAAGTCGGCGTCAAGATTTGATCGGGCGTCGGACGCCGATGGTCTTGCGTCGAAGTATAAACTAGGCTATACTTGAGTCGTTTCATAACGGGTCGCCGTCGCTAAAGTACGTTGGACTATGAACCAATTCCGCGAAGTCGGCGTCCAGATTTGATTGGGCGTCGGACGCCGATGGTCTTGTGTCGAAGTATAAACTAGGCTTTACTGGAATCATTTTTTCCTATCCTTTCTGGATGGGGAAGTTATGTTTGTCTTGTCGGTTATCATTCTTCTACCTAGCACCGTAAGTATGGTAAGTAGGGTCTTTAGGCACCTCCTCTGTCGTCTTTTCTGGCATAACATGCAGAGTCGGGTGAAATGACCAGAATCTCATGCACACTGTGAGCAATAGCAATACTGACAGACATTACACCAGGGATAGATCGTCTGTTCTCGCGCGCATTTTCTCNCATCTGTTGCATTTTGGAACATGTGTTTAAATCTCAAACACCAACTGTTTTACACAATGATTTTCCCCCCAAAAACATATTTTTTATTTCATCTGTGCACTATGTGTTTTGGAAATAAACATTAAACGCTACCAAAGAAAACACTGTCAACACATGGTGTAATGAAAAAAAAACAGAACGTGTTTCTGGGTTTACAGTGATAGAAAGCAAAACATAGATGTTGTAAGTCATCTAAAAGACGTCAGGATGGCGCTTTTAATGAAGGTTGCAGAACAAGGAGGTTTGAAAGCAAAACATAGATGTTGTAAGTCATCTAAAAGACGTCAGGTGGCGCTTTTAATGAAGGTTGCAGAACAAGGAGGTTTGAAAGCAAAACATAGAGGTTGTAGGTCATCTAAAAGACGTCAGGTGGCGCTTTTAATGAAGGTTGCAGAACAAGGAGGTTAGAAAGCAAAACAAGGAGGTTTGTAAAATACGGAGGTTGTATCGTGTGTGATAGAACAAGGTTTGCAAATCACGGAGGTTAGAAAGCAAAACGAAGAGGTTGTACGTCTTCTAATAGTCGTTGGGTGGCGCTTTTAAGCAAAGACCCAAGACCTAAGACCATATGTAGAAACATAAAGACCATGGATACTAAAAACATTAGACCCTGGGTGGAATTTGATTGGAAGTTGTTGCATGGTGATGTCCCATCATGCCTCAGCAGGAATTAAGATAAAAGGGGGCGCTCTGGTCGCTTTCGTGAAAATCTGTTTTTGCTGTAGTTGAGCCCTATGGATTAATATTTTTTTTAAATTCCTTCGCAGTACTTTAGTCCTGGGACGTATCTGCAAAATGTCTGGCGCAAAACTAAAATAATAGGTGGCGCTGCTGAGATATTATTACTTTTACGTTTTTGGTCATAAGTTCTGAATGGGTTAACATATTGACCTAATTCTTGTACATTCATCATGAACACATGTCTCTACATCCCTTCATTATGCTATTTGCCGCGTTTACCCCTTCTTCCATTTCGTCAGTATAAAATAGAGGTACGGCCTCAGCATGCTCAGAACGTCTCTCGTTTAAATTTTGCATATTTGGATGATTAGGTCATGACGTCAGTAAATTATGCAAACTGGGTGAAAAAGTCGATCACGTGACCTTTTCAAAATCTGTACGCCGACATAAGCCTTGTTTATACTTCGACGCACGACCATCGCTGGCGACCGACGCGCGATCTTGCGTTCGACGCCGACCCCGTCGTGCGATTTGGTCGGCGTCCAATCGCGAGGCTGTAATTACTTGAGTCATTTCATAACGGGTCGCTGTCGCTAAAGTACGCTGGACTGTGAATCAGTTCCGCGAAGTCGGCGTCCAGATTTGATCGGGCGTCGGACGCCGATTGTCTTGCGTCGAAGTATAAACTAGGCTATAAGCCTACTTCATTAGGTCGGCGTCCAGATTTTGATCGCGCGTCGGACGCCGATGGTCGTGCGTCGAAGTATAAGCTAGGCCTTAAGCCTAGTTTATACTTCGACGCAAGACCATCGGCGTCCGACGCGCGATCAAAANTCGGACGCCGATGGTCGTGCGTCGAAGTATAAACTAGGCTTTTTAAAGCCTAGTTTATACTTCGACGCGCGTTCTTGCGTTCGACGCCGACCCCGTCGTACGATTTGGTCGGCGTCCGATCGCGAGGCTGTTATTACTTGAGTCGTTTTCATAACGGGTGGCCGTCGCTAAAGTACGCTGGACTATGAATCAATTCCGCGAAGTCGGCGTCCAGATTTGGTCGTGCGTCGGACGCCGATGGTCTTGCGTCGAAGTATAAACTGGGCTTTAGCCGTAATATATCACGATTTCGAACCAATTGTGTTCCACCGCCCCTACCCCTACCTCTACCCCTGGAGGAGGTAAAGCTACCGCGGTTTTGGGGGGAGCAGGTTGTCTCAGCACCATGGAATACGATTTGACATCTGTATCGTTCTTATTCGCCACATCTAGATGAGGCAGATCCTTCTTGGATGTATCAGTAGCACCTGGCATTGTCGTTCCACTCTTCAACGGTGACATTTTTCCAAAACTCAGATTCGGCAGATTTCGGTTTGTCACTAAATTCGTTGCCCTCAGATTTAGCGCCCACTTCCAACTGATGAATGTCAAGCGCGTTTTTCACAACAGTTTGTTCCATTTTACTAACTTTACTCTCAATTTTTGTCAGCCTCTCAACAATAGAAATGGAATTCAATTCCTCTGGCATTGACCTGGGGATCTCACCGAGGTCCATCGCACTAACGACATAATATTCGGCGTTTTGTCCACCTTATCCAGTTTTTGCAGACCCTGAATGATATCCGTGAGATTCGCTTCAACCACTGTACGCACTTTCGTTGTTTTGCGCGTTACCTTTATATCGCCAAGTGTCAACTGACACCCTTTAGACCACAGAAGTCGGTCAGCCGTTAATGGGCATGCACACGTAACTGGCCAATTTGTGGTTTGTGGTTAGGTTCCATTGCAAGGTAAAATGAGTGAGAAAATGACTGGACATTCTGAAAAGCACTTTACATGAAAAGTGTACTTGAAATTTGAAATTTGGTACTTACTGGCGTCCAACTCGCCATGCACATGCATTGTATGTGATTGTGTGGTTCGCTCGCTTATGAATTTTTTGTGTCAATGAAATTAATGAAATCTTAGATGAGGATGAGGAGGAGGGGGAACCCGAATTTGTTGACACTGCTGAGCATGATATCGTAATGGACTAGGCGCACAGTGCCTACCAGTATGACATCATCATGAGAACAGAGTGACTGAATTTGTCATTGCATTTTCTAAAGATTATTTCATCTCTCAGCATTAAAAATAGCCATAAGTCTAAATTGTGCTTGAAAATTCTGCATTGAATCAAAGTTGTGACTGAAATTACATTTCTTTTCTAATTTTTTACTGGTATATGAATTCAGGTACGCGACGACGACAATAGGGAGTTTTCGCAAAGCCCCCGAAACGCGAACGCGAACGTCTATCCTTTTGTTCGGTGCTCTCTTCGTGGCATCGAACAATGGGTTTGGCGTTCGCGTTGGCGTTTCGGGGGCTTTGCGAAAACTCCCTATTAAAACAATTCCCGTCAGCACCGATGAAAAAGGATCTACATGTAAAGCTGTTTGTTGAACGTTTTTTCTGAATCACCCTGTGTACGTCACGGTCCCCGAACGGCATAAACCCAACGAAAAGGAATTGATCAACCACACGGTACCATCTTCACTGAGTTCAGGTAAAGACTCGGTTTCTCCTCCCTTGACCTTGACGCAAGCAAACCACATTCCGTGTTCAATTGATTTCCCCGGTCCCAAAAATAGCAACCAATCACGGCAAAGCTTGCACCGACCCACGTGCATGACGTGTTCCCGGTAATGACGTTGACCAATCAAAAGTTGATGAAATGACATCATTGATATTTTTTCTTCCGTGAACGACGAAGAAACGAGGCTTCTGATTGGGCGCACAAGAAAATCCCCAAGCGTTGAACACGGAATCTGGCTGCTTGCTGCAGAGTGTAGGAAGAGGTTAGCCGGTTTCTACACGATGCATTATGCAGAATGCACGGTACACAAATTAAACCACAAATAGCAACCTGTTTATCCGTACCGACAACCACGAGTCACTTTCAACCCACCAGTACGAGTGGAAAATGTGCGCCAATGAACAATAAGGGACCGTGGGGCCTATTCACGCTGTCCTGCACGGGGGCGGTCACAGGAATCATAATGAACCGGTCTTAAATCGATGAAACTAGAGTATATATAAATACAAAAATAGATAAGCTTATCTATTTTTGATAAATACTAATAAGCCTCTCAGCACTTCACACGCACTTTTGGTACGAATATCTGACAAGTTCTTCATCCCACTTCCAGTTGCGTCGACATCTCCTCAGTCCCCGTCATATTTCAGATCATTAAACGAGCGTGACAGGACTCTCAGTCCTCCAGGAATCTAAGTCCGGTTTTATTGTTCAGTGAGGGATTAGGATAATGGCTATACAAGGTGTTTCAGAAAAAACGTGTCATCTCCAAAGTGTTCCCTAAAGCTACATGTAAGACCCAGAAAGATTTGGGGCTATAAATTTGTAGGGACGTAGAGCGGGATGTAAATGACTGCTCTTGAAATTTTTGCTCTTATTGCTTCATGCATGACTGCACAAGAGGCCTTTACCTGAATGGGTTCAAAACGGTGCAAAAACCAACTTTACACTGTGGAAAAATGATACAACGGACAATGTATGGGCGGTTATTCCCGCAAATAAAAGACGTTGCAAAACACGGAGGTTAGGCCTATAAGCCAAAACAAGGAGGTTATATAGCAAAACACGAAGGTTATATGGCAAAACACGGAGGTTAGAAAGCAAAACAAAGAGGTTGTAAGTCATCTAAAAGACGTCAGGTGGCGCTTTTAATGAAGGTTGCAGAACTGAGAACAAGAGGTTAGAAAGCAAAACAAGGAGGTTGTAAGTCATCTAAAAGACGTCAGGTGGCGCTTTTAATGAAGGTTGCAGAACAAGGAGGTTAGAAAGCAAAACAAGGAGGTTTGTAAAACACGGAGGTTGTATCGTGTGTGATAGAACAAGGAGGTTTGTGAAACACGGAGGTTAGAAAGCAAAACGAAGAGGTTGTACGTCTTAACAGTCGTTGGGTGGCGCTTTTAAGCAAAGACCCAAGACCTACATGTAAGACCAGCTGTAGCAACATAAGACCATGGATACTAGAAACATTAGCCCCTGGGTGGAATTTGATTGGAAGTTGTTGCATGGTGATGTTCCATCATGCCTCAGCAGGAATGAAGATAAAAAGGGGCGCTCTGGTCGCTTTCGTGAAAATCGATTTTTGCTGCAGTTGAGCCCTATGGATTAATATTTTTTAAAAATTCCTTCGCAGTGCATTAGTACTGGGACGTATCTGCAAAACGTGTGGCGCAAAACTAAAATAATAGGTGGCGCTGATGAGATGTTATTACTTTTACGTTTTTGGTCATAAGTTCTGAATGGGTTAACATATTGATCTAATTCTTGTACATTCATCATGAACACAATGTCTCTACATCCCTTCATTATGCTATTTTCCGCATTTACCCCTTGTTCCATTTTGTCAGTATAGAACAGAGGGACGGCCTCAGCATGCTCAGACCCCGGCTCAGACTGCCTCTCGTTTAAATTTTGCATATTTGGATGATTAGGTCATGACGTCAGTAAGTTATGCAAACTGGGTGAAAAAGTCGATCACGTGACCTTGTTGGGCTTATCTCCGCTAGGGTTAGGATGGCACTACTAGGTGCAGGAAGGATATGTCAGTATCTTCAGAAATGGCAAGCAGAAGTGATAGAACATCCCAAATGAATATTATAGGCCTATATCGTGTTATGAAAAGAGACCTCTGTTATGAACCCTATTGAAAACTTGACAAAATGGAGGAAGGGGTTTATAATGCAGATAATTGCATGTGAAGGGATGCACAGATATATGTGGTCATGGTGAATGTAAAAGAATTAGGTGAATACGTTAACCCATTCAGAACTTATGACAAAAAACATAAAAGTAACAATATCTCAGCAGCGCCACCTATTATTTTAGTTTTGCGCCAGACGTTTTGCAGATACGTCTCAGTACTAATGCACTGCGAAGGAATTTTAAAAAAAATATTAATCCATAGGGCTCAACTACAGCAAAAATCGATTTTCATGAAAGCGACCAGAGCGCCCCCTTTTATATTAATTCCTGCTGAGGCATGATGGGACATTAATTAGGTCAATACGTTAACCCATTCAGAACTTATGACCAAAAACGTAAAAGTAATAATATCTCAGCAGCGCCACCTATTATTTTAGTTTTGTGCCAGACATTTTGCAGATACGTCCCAGTACTAATGTACTGCGAAGGAATTTAAAAAAAAATATTAATCCATAGGGCTCAACTACAGCAAAAACAGATTTTCACGAAAGCGACGAGAGCGCCCCCTTTTATCTTAATTCCTGCTGAGGCATGTTGGGACATCACCATGCAACAACTTCCAATCAAATTCCACCCAGGGTCTAATGTTTTAGTATCCATGATCTTATGTTGCTACATATGGTCTTAGGTCTTGGGTCTTTGCTTAAAAGCGCCACCCATTGCCAACGACTAATAGAAGACGTACAACCTCTTCGTTTTGCTTTCTAACCTCCGTGTTTTGCAAACCATGTTCTATCACACACGATACAACCTCCGTATTTTACAAACCTCCTTGTTTTGCTTTCTAACCTCCTTGTTCTGCAACCTTCATTGCATGCATGATATAAGCTCCGTGTTTTGCCGTATAACCTTCGTGTTTTGCTCTCTAAGCTTCGTGTTTTGCCACATAACCTCCGTGTTTTGGTATATAACCTCCTTGTTTTGGCTTATAACCTCCGTGTTTTGCAACGTCTATTATTTGCGGGAATAACCGCCCATTTGCATGGATATGCGACACCCCACAGAAACGAGCATTTATTATTTTATCCAAGTGTATTGTACCCACATGTTTTACTACTGGGGTTATTATACCCATTCTTAAGAAACCGACTCTTAACCCGAACCTGGCGGCCAATTACAGACCTGTGACACTCACTTCTACGTTTGCTAAATTGGCAGAGATATTCCTGAGACCTGATGATGAAGGGTTAGGGTTGTCAGGTAACCAATATGGCTTCCGTGAGGGAAGAGGTACGGAATTTTGTACCGCAATGTTGAATGATGTGTCATTATATTGTAAAGAGCAGCGTTCCCCTTTGTATGTCTGCAGTTTAGATGCGGAAAAATGCTTCGATAAAATCTGGCATCAAGGCTTATTTTATAAGTTGTTGCATAAATTGCCAGTGGAGCACTGGGTGTTTTTATACAAATGGTATGGTCGATTGAAAGCATCAGTGAAATGGAATAATGTCCTAGATGTTGAGTTTTCCGTCACGCGTGGCACACGCCAGGGCAGTGCACTGTCACCGGTATTGTTTAATATTTTCATCAACGATTTGCTTTTGGATTTAGAAAAGTGTGGTAAGGGCGGCGTTAAATTTGGTCAACATTTTGTAAACTTTTTTGCGTATGCCGACGATGTGACTCAGCTTAGTACCACTGTCACTGGTTTACAGGATCTAATTAATATGTGTGCCAACTATGCTGAAAGATGGAGATTTAACTTTGGCATAAAGAAAACGAAATGTTTGACGGTGGGGCCGATTCCCTTCCGTGTCGAGCCTAAATGGAACCTCTCTGGCCAGGAAATAGTGAACGTGGAATCTTTGGATATTCTTGGTGTGGTGTTTGATAAGTACTGTAATGGGGGTAGTCACGTTGCCCACGCACCCGTTTATGCCGAAATACTTTCTATGGTCTGGCCCAGTGCGGCCTTGGGTACCCGGGTGGTTTAGGCGCAGAAGCCAAGGTTGAATTGTTAAGGTGTGTTTGTATTCCATCTCTTTTTTATGGCTGTGGATCTGTTTATTTGAGCAGTGGTTGTATAAGAAAGTTGAGTAGTTTCCAAGGTTCAATATTTAAGAAAGCCTTTGGTTTAAGCAGATCTCTTCATCATTCCCCACTTCTGGAAGCATTTGGCATTAACAGTGCTAGTGAACATGTTATTTCTTTGTCAGTGAACCTTTTACGCCGAATAGCAAAGGTGAATTGCACTGCTAGGGATGTGGTTTTAGCTAAGGGCATGCAGAACATTGAGGGAACCCTCACAAATCGCCTTGAGAAGTGCAATATTAGTGTGGTTGCCACTGCCCTGGGCCGTCGCGTGGTGCGACGGAGGGGAGTCGACTCGGCGGGGGGCGTGGTTGATACAATAAGAACATTATTTTCTAGTCACCGTATCAATAATAGAAAATCGTGGGAACGTCAATTTTTGACAGACCTTCTTAGTCCCTTTGTCTAAGTCTTATATTTTGCCGTCTTGGACACTTGCACTAGTATTTTAATTTGCTTTGTAATATGTCTTATCAAGACTATTTTATGACATGTTTTATCACAATTGTTTTATGATTAATTGTGATTTTGATTAGCTTGTTTTAGTGATCCAAGGTTTTACTCGTAGTATTTACAAATACTGTATGTACAGGAGTTTCTTCTGAATAGGAGGTAAATAAATAAATAAAAATAAAGAATGTCATCGCTCACACTACAACACTAGCAAACTATGACGTTAGGAAGGATGTTGTTCTTACATGTGATGTTTCCAAGAGTGGCCTAGGAACAACATGCTTACAGGACAAACGCCCTATTGCATTCGCGTCTCGAGCACTACTAGTATCTGTAGGGAGTTTTCGCAAAGCCCCCGAAACAAAAGGATAGACGTTCCCGTTGGCGTTTCGGGGGCTTTGCGAAAACTCCGTAATATCTGAGCAGCGCAACGCGCAAATTGAAAAAAGAACTTTTAGCAGTCGTCTTCGTGTGTGAAAAGTTCTACCAGTACGTCTATAGCAAACGGAACGGACCATCAACCACTCGTATCCATTACATGTATTGACAAGCCATTATCCCGTGCTCCATCGAGGCTTTTGCTACGCCTTTTGCTAAGTCTACAGCGCTTTGACTTAAACCTTGTGTATAAGAAAGGAAAAGACATGTTGCTGGCGGATCTCGGGCCTACCTTCAGCACAGTTAGCCGACCAGGAGTTCAGACGAGTTCGAGGTGTTGAGCGTGCTCCCAATTTCGGACGAAAAGCTGGAACAAGTAAAACAGGCTACGCAATCTGACAGTGGCTTAATGAAGCTAAGCCATTGCATTCAACATGGATGGCCAAAACGGGTCAATGCTGAACTCTCGTCGTACTTCAGTTTCCGTTGCACACTTCTGTCTTGATCGTACATTGCAGCGTGCTCGTGATGTAATGTTTTGCCTGGCATGTTCAAAGATATTGCTAATCTTGTCAATAGTTGTAGCGTGTGTCTTGAGTTGAAAAATCACCAACAGAAGGAACCACTTGAATTGTATCCAATTGCAACTTACCCATGATCTCTTTGAATGGCGTAACAACCAGTACTTGGTTCAGTAGACTCTTACTCAGGTTGGTTCGAGGTAGACCAGTTGTCAAGTAGGCCCTACAACTACCATAGCCGTTGTCAATAAACTGAAAAACCACTTTGCTAGATTTGGCATTTCCAGCATGGATATCTCAGGTCCTCAGTTTAGATCAAGAGAGTCTGGATGTTTTGCAAGTTCTTTGGAGTTTTAAATATGTTACGAGTAGTCCATATTTTCATATTAGCAATGGTTTTTGGCTGAACGAGCAGTTCAGTCGGCTAAGCAGTTACTTGAGAAGTCTGAGCGGGACAAATCGGATTTTAAACCTGCTTCACCTGCGCAACACCCCTCGTGATTCTGCATTGGGTTCCCCAGAGCAACGAAACCTGAGCAGACGTACCAATTCAGATTTGCCAATCGCCAAACCATTGTTAACTAACTCCGTCTGTTAATTTACCCGAGGTTGTCACCCAGCGTCTGTCCAAACTGAGGAACATCCAGAAAAAAACATTCAGACCAAGGGTCAAGGCCACCTGAGCCATTGATTTCAGGTTATCCTGTGAGGATGCAGACTGATAAGGGTTATCAGACTCCTGCTGCGATT
>NMRB01000461.1:347399-366341 GCA_002633025.1 Notospermus geniculatus
CCAAGTTTCGGTCCGATTCGATTCTTGGCTTGGCCTCCAGGTGGCCAAAACCAAAAACACAAAAAGTGCAATAACTCCTGAACTAATGACTGGATCTTCTCCAAATTTTTATCATAGGTGTATCTAATTAGGATACATAACATATGTAACGGGTTTTTGATTTGACCTACTTTTCAAGGTCACAGAGGTCAAAGTTCGACAAAAGTAACGAACCTGCCACAGTTCTTAATTATTTCACCGAGAGTCTTCATATCTTGCATAAATATGTATTGGAGGGGTACCTTCAAAAATACCGAGTTTCGGCCCGATCGGACATCCAATATGGCCGCCAGGTGGCGTAACCTGAAAATCATCCAAGTGCTAAAACTCGGGAACAGCTTGACCCAGAGTGCTCAAACTTGATATTTACCTTCCTCTTGATGACCTTTACATGCACGTCAAATTTCGGCCTGATTAAACTTCCAATATGGCCGCCAGGTGGCGTAACCCGAAAATCATCAAATGTGCTATAACTCAGGAACGACTTGACCCAGAGCGCTCAAATGTGCTATGTGGCTCCCTCTAGATGACCTTTATGTGCATGTGACGTTTTGGCCCGATCGGACAACCAATATGACCGCCAGGTGCCATAACCACAAAATCATTGAAGTCCTACAACTTGGGAATGACTTGACCCAGATTGCTCATAACTGACATACACCTCTCTCTGTCATTACGCTATTACCGGTATGTTCAAACGGGTGAGCACATGGTCCATGGACCATTTCAGCCCTCTCCATTGCATGAAGAGCACTACACCCTGTATTTTTTACCCTATTTTGGGCATCCCAATTTTTCTCTTTTTTTGCATAGTGACGATATGGCTACGTTTTAATCCAGAATAAGAACATAGCAAATAAATTGGCAAAACTCATTTTTTCCCAAGAAATGTGTGATAACATGTGGATTTCCTTTTTTGTTCATTGACTAATAATGGTATATTTTCAATTTTTTTGAATTTACAGATCGTATTTTTGGCACTGAACCCTATTTTGGGCATATTTTTTCAGGGCTTATTTTGGGCATGTGCCCAATTCACTACACCCTTAAACGGCCTGAGAAGCATGTAATGGAGAGGCCTGCATTTCATCTGTTTTCTGCTCTTAGCACTGCAGTATGCAATTGTTATACCTCTTATTCTGAGTTTAAGAGTTTCCCAAAACAGTCTGTCACTTATTTCCGGTTGACTATTTCCCCTCAAAATAGCGACTGTTTCATTAATGGTTTCTTTTACCTGTTGTACATATTCTAAATCGTGGAGCAGCTCAGAATTGAACTTCCAATAGCCACGTCCCTTTTCGTTTTTTGAAAAGCTCAGATTTAAATGAACCAAGGAGTGATCCGATCTATACCCGTATTTGATATCTGTGACGAGTGGCACAATAAGGCCAATTGGTTCCCTGGTCGTGGCACAGAAAAACGGCGGAAGTGCTGGGTTGAGTAAAGAGATTAATATGATTATTTTCATCAAAATTAAGACTCACGAATTAAAACGCAATTTTTAAAACAATTGAACGAACTAATAATAACAGGAACACAGTTTAAAACTAAAGTCCAATGAACTTAAAAACGAATGTCAATTAACTTAAAACGAATGTCAATTATGGCAACTTAAAGACGTAGAAGGTCCACACAAGAGTCCTTAATACGTTACCGCCAAAGAGTCCTCCAATCCTCGTGAATACAGCAAAACAATTTCAAACAAACTGGATGGGCGTGGGCATGGGCTAGATCGATCGAACGGTCAGAATCAGGTACCGGTACTAAAAACAGACTCAAAGATGGTATATTGTATGGCTAGCGATTTTTCCCGAGACGAGACGTTTTCACGAGTAGAGCGGATGACGTGGATCTCACCAATGTGTTACAAAGAACACCGAATAACTGCTGGGGCGAAAACCCCCGATTTCACCAATACGGCACCAACGCCAGGCACAGGTCATAACGATTGACTTCGAATCCAGTTCATCCCGCGTCTACAGAAGGTGGAATCAAAACCACCACAGGAGCTCCAAAAGATGTGCACAGCTACGTCTCTCCTTCTAGTCTGTCTGAAAAACTCAGAGTTAAACTAATAAAAACAGCCACATGACCCACGCACCAACCCGGAAACGCCCAAAAATGCCCAATAACAAAGCCCTCACATTCCTAGTGTTCTCTCACCAAATCCTAGTGAATCCAGAATTCTTTAAACAGTTCAGTTCCAGTTCAATTCCATTTCCAATTCCCAGAATTCCAACATAACTCAACAAACTAGATCACATTTTCATAGTCACAGTTCAATCAGCACAGTTCATCTACAAGTCCTATGTTTTGTCACATTTCATTCATATTTGTCACATTTCATTATATTTGTATTCTCACTTTTACCTTATTAACCCCCTTCAAACCAGCACTGTCCAAATTTAACTGAAAACACAAACTGGATAGAATAAGTAAAAATAAAATAAAACAACCAACGAAAACCCCACTTCTTCACAATATCGCATTCCGAGGTAGCATTTAGCAATTCACTTGAAATTAAAAAATAATCCAATCGAGACATCTTCAGATGGTTCTTTGATGCCCACGTATATTTCTTTGTATCTGGGTTGACAACCCTGAAAGCATCTTCTAAGTTGAATATATTTTTCATCTCCAGTACCACTTCTCTTGCCTTTTGATTGTATTCTTTTTGTAAATTACATGTATTATTCTCGAAATCCATAACAAGATTCCAGTCTCCACCCAATATAATATTTTTGGGTCATATTGAGCCATTTTGTTTTGAATACCCTTGAAAAAATCTGGATTGTCATCATTTGGAGCATAAATGCTACCTAGGAACATATCTTTACTTTCTGCAAGCACCTCTAGGAAAATGTGTCTACCTTCTTTGTCAACATCTGTTTTTTGAACTTTCACTTCGAATTGTTTCTTAAACAAAATGGCTAACCCTTCATTAGGTAAGGCACTATACTTCAACTCATTCTTTCATGTGTAGCAACAACTTCCATGCTTAATTGATAAGTAAGAGAATTCAAATACTTGGACATTTCCACAGTCTTTTGGCCACATTACCGCTGTGTACGCTACATCGATCGCGTGGTCATGGATGAACCAGGTCATGGTAATAAACATACAGTAGCATAGCGCCTGTATTCAGGTCTCACCACACAGGGGAAAGTAGGACATCTTAAATAGGATGCTCGTGGCTTCCAACATGTCCAATAATAACAACTTCCTGATGGCCAGACAGACAAGCCTGGTTTCTCTGGCCATGGATGGTGGCGCTGACTGATAGGCCTATTTACGGTACATTAGGCCTGTGCCCCTCGCCCTCGACCTCACGCCAGCGAACCGTTGTTGCCATTAGGCTTGTTTTTTTAAAATTCATATTTCACCATGTTCGAATCTATGGAGGAGAAAAGGAAGGAAAGGGCATAATGGCTGAAGAAGCATCAATTTACAATATCGTCATACAGAGTGCATCATGCTTATGGATTTCCTAATATTTGATCGTTCATTTGGTGAGGACTTTTAAGGGGAACATCTCACTAGTCCGAAGGTCCACTAGTCCGAAGGTTCAGTAGTCCGAAGGTTCAGTAGTCCGAAGGTTCACTAGTCCGAAGGAAGGTTCACTAGTTGGAAGTTTCATTGATGTCCGTTGTGCGGTGCTAATGGTCAAACACAGGATAAGATACCTATCGATTTTGAGTTCAGAGCGCAACAAAGGATTTCAAGATGGCTGCATGGCGGCCAGAAACTCCGAGCCCAGTCAAATGACTGAATAAAATGGATCAATTCATTATCCTTAATTTGGCTCACCGTTTGGTACAATGACGAGTCAAATTGATTCACCAGAATTTAAAGGTGCGCAGCCTACTTTCGCTCAATTCAACGAGTCATCTGTTGTCCTTATGTTGTTCTCACTGGCAGGGATTATGGTGATTATTTAGGGTACGAGGCCTGTCAGTGGTGATCTAAGCGTGGTCGTGGCTGTAATGTGCACAATTACAATTACAATTATCACATTACATTACATTATAATTACAATTAACTTAACTTAACTTAACTTAACTTAACCCTAATCTACGTAGAATTTATCACAGTAATGTAATAAGCGTAGGGAGTAGGTGCTGATAACCTGCCGGCCTGGATGGGTCACGTGGGTGGATCGTGAGTTGATGAAGGGATAAGATGATGAAGAGTTAAGATGGGGGGAGGGGCACGTGACTGACAGATACAAGAGCTCAATCCATACGGGACATCAGTTCTTACACACCGTGCCATAGCATCACAGGGATCTGACGCGAAAGTTGTAAACCCTCAGGATTGTTATTTGTATTTTTAGACTGGTCAAAGCAGACCCTACACCTGTCTTAGTGAACTTGGCGTTGATTGGAGGAAAATCCAAGGGATTGTTATTTGTTCTTCCTGCCATATCCCACAATGCATCACAGCCCGATAAACTTATAATCACTGCCGCCATGATATCAGCACTGGTTTTACACAGGAAATGATTTTCGACTTCTTTACTTACTAAACGAACTTAACTGCAGGTGAGAAACGAACTCGGTGAACAGATTACTTGACTAAGACGATAGCCTCCGTCAGGGTGCAATTTTATGGTTCTTTGAAGGCACTAGCGTCCGCCAAACGTCGAACATTTTTCCATCGTCGACCATTCTTGGCCCACGTTAGTATACAAACATGTACGGTGATGCATAGCAAACCATGACCAACTGATCTTCATGAAACCGCCAAGGAAAACTGACAAAGCCGTCTTTACTGCACTCACACTTAACGTTCTCAGCTCATTATCTGCTGGACACGAGAAAATGACCCACACAAACCATAACATCAAAAATGGCTACGAATGGTCACTTCTTAAAGTCGTAATGTTTGCCGGCGGAAAAATAAAGAACGAAAATAATGGCTCACTATGGTGACCACGTGACCCAATAATGATCCACGTGGGTCAAAGAATTAGGAAGTAGAAGTGAATTAGGTGACTTTATTTTGGTACTCGTGTCCACGTAGAAATTTGTAGAAGTGGGGGTCTTCGTTTTGTAGCTACAAAACTAAGACCCCCCCCCATATCTACAAAACGAAGACCCCTCTAGATTTTCTAAGTAAAGTGGTACATGTATGTTTGTTTTTTTCGTTAACTATGCCACTGGGCGACACAGATGACACCATTTCATCCACAAAGTAGCTTGGTCAGAAGAAAGATCCGCTAATGATCTATGCAGTTAGTAAGGCGATTGGTCGGAGGTAGACCATGCACTTTCAGAATCTGTGTGTAAAAGGTGCATATTGCAGAGAGAGAAGTGAATTAGGTGATTTTATTTTGGTGCTCGTGTCCACGTAGAAATTCGATGGGGTCTTCGTTTTGTGGAGGGTCTTAGGTCTTCGTTTTGTAGAGGGTCTTAGGTCTTCGGGTCTTAGGTCTCCGGTTTGTAGACACCCCACGTGCTCCGTCCATTTTCCATCCAACACGTGGCGTCATAATACCCATTGATGACGTCATTTGATGACGTCAGTGCATAGCCTCTATAGTCACGTCATGGTCGGCTCACACCTCTGGGCCCTGTGTCCTCCAGAATGGCCGCCAGCATGATATCATTGCAAAGCCTTTATATAGTGGGCCAACCGGTGGGAAGTGACACATCTCCATACATCATTGCTGCTTCTGTGCATACAAGGGGGGGGGGGGTCATGGACATGATGAATAGGCCTTACATCTTAGGTCTAGGGCCTAGATTATGATGCTGATATGCTATTTATGCATTGAGCAACTGTAGGAGAGATATGAAAAATTAGTCATCAAAAAATTTTTTTGTGCTTTCTTTGTTCTCTTCTTTGCAGACTTGCCAAAGAAATTACCAAAGATCTAGCAAAAGAAATTACCAAAGAACTTGCAAAACAAATTACAAATGAACCTGCCAAAGAAACTACAAAAAAAACTTGCAACCAATCAGTCCTTCACTTTGTCATTCTCTTCATTTTCTATAAAATCCATTGGACCCAGTCAGTTTACAATTCACTTCTCCTTTAGCCTGCTTCATTACACCTACAACTACACCTCAAGTCAACGGACATACATGTATGCGATAGAGATTTGAATACAACCATTATTCAATCAAGTTGTCCTGTCAAGTTGCTTACTGCGCCAAATTTCCTGATATGTCAAAATATCAAATTTGGTATATCAATATCATTATGATGCTGACCCTGGAGAATAATTTGTTGATGCCAGTATCTTGCCAAGGGCCATAAACATAGGGAAGGAACTTGTTGCTACTACTCTACCTGGCCTCGGAACCCAGATTGATGGGAACAGGGGGCGGTGGATTACTGTTGGTTGGGGTTATGTTGGAAGTGGACAACATGGACATCTCCTCACACCCGACAGCTTTACTATAGCTGTCGAGTGTGAGGAGAGGTGTCTACGTGTTTAGCCATATACCAGCCTGATGGCGACAGGTTCGCGAAGTGACGTTTTGTGGTGTTAGATCATGCAGCGAGAGTGGAGTTGCTGCGGCGTGTGATTGTTTTGGGCAGGGGAAAGAAAAATAATAGGGAGGTTTCGAAATCAAACGATAAACGTAAACTTTACAACAACGATATTTTTCGTACTACACATTAACCAGATTTTATACTGAATTTTCGGTACAAAAATAACGTTGTCGTTAACGTTTATCGTTTGATTCCGAAACCTCCCTATTATCGGGACAAGTCTCCTTCCAAACACAGTAAATGTATGTGAAAGAGTCCTCCACCGACCGGACTCGAACCCACGGATGTGGGAAAGCATTCTTTGCCCATGCTGGGTTGTAACCACTGAGCTACCGGGCTCGCCACGACAACACCGAATATTTTAGTGATACAAATGCGGCGATGGCTTATTCATAACTTAATCGGCTTAATCGGCTCCGTGGGTTCGAATCTAAAAGAAAGACGTGATGACTTTCACCTTAGAAACCCGTTTCTTATTTCATAACCCTTAATCGGCTTAAGGAGTAGATTGGGCGGAACTAAGTAGGTAACGATTTTGATGGTTTTTGGCATGCCCTCGTTATTGTAACCTACCTTACAAGGCAGGCATTACATGTACATGAACAAGCTCTCTGACTTGTGCGTTGGAAAGAGTGGCACTGTCAGGTTCCGAGCGTTCTTCGGCACACTTCGGAAGCCCTTCGGCGAGCTCATGAATATATAGTTCTCAATTTGATGACTAATTGTTTGGTTTATTTTTCGCCTGTAAATCATATTTCACACTAGCTTTGAAAGACCCACCCGACTTGAACAGCATTATATAACCTTCCACACGCTTCCATAAAGAAATTGCGCCTTCAAACCGCATAGAACGACCATTTCGGCAGTTTTTGGTGAGGAGGTCAGATTTCGTCTCTAAGGTGGTATGAATCGATGTGACCCGCCTCAGTGTTTAGTCGCGCTTCGCGCATTTGCCGCTCCGCGGCGTTCAGGGTCCTTGCGTCAAGTTATTCAAGAAACAAAAGTGTCACAGACAACAAATATCAACCTTTCATAAATCAATTTTACCATGAACCGGGTATCGGAGACCGGAAATTTTCGGCATTCCATCTTGTAGCTCAGGTCATGTTACCTAGGGGAAGGTCGCATTTCCAGGTCTGCAGTTTTTTTAACGAACAAAGTTACAGGTGTGACAGACCGAACAGACACACGCACGCACGCAAGCACGCACGCACACACAGACAGACACCATGGCCAAAAACAATATGGTTCCCGATCTTACTGATCGGTAACCATGACAAATCCTGCCGCTAGATTTGTCAACCTGGGCAATCCAATGAGCTAATCATTTCCAACCTCTGATGCCTGATGTAAATGAACATCATGATGTAATCAACATATCAGACTTATACGCATTTATCAGATGGCATATAACTCGGCTACTTAACACCCAGAGGAATCGGAACCAGTGTTGGTTTAGGTTTAGGGTGGCTTAGAGATATGAGTAGGCCTAGGCCTGTGTGTGGATCTAATTCCAGCGTCGATAACAGTGGGTTGGCATATGAGGTACGTTCTGCTCAAGTTCTCCAATGTACACACACCCGAACCATGCAGATATTGTTCGGGTGTGTGCGATACACGTTCCGACTCGCGGTTATTACGTTCGAGCCTACCCGGGTCAGCACTTGGGGAAGATACGCATGTGCAGAAAACGGAAAACAGGTGTGAGAGGAATAAACACGAAGTCCGCCAAACAAAGACCGCTAAATTGTAAGATTATTTCTATTGTTTCCCTATTGTTCGAGGAATACTTTCTCTGGTCCTCCCTCTGGAGCTACATATTATAATCCCTCGCCCAACAATCGGACCGTGAAATACGAAATACGAATGCCCGTTACATGCGCAGTAGCTGTCGTAGAAGGCGCTTTTACTAAAATTGGCGACTGCAGATGAAGTGGAGCCGGAAGTGGAGCATGCTGTGAGCTTATGCCCGCTGTACACGATCAAACGCCCTGCCAACACCTCAAACGAAGGCTCAGAAGATGATAGGCCAGGGGGCGCCACCTTATTTGTCGTCGAGCTGTGGAGATGTCAACATCCTCTGGTGAGCTCCTGCTGAACACTTTTTTGAAGGAAAAAAAACTAGACCCAGCTGGGAATCGAACCCACGCTTTGTTATCTTTGTTTCACCGTCTTCCCCATTCGCCCACCGAACTTGATGGTAGGCTTCCCAGGTTTTCTAACTCGAAGGCCTACGCCTATGACGGACACAAATCATGACCGTGTCAGTTGGCTCGATGGCTGAGTGGATAGAGTGGTCGACTGCAAATTAGAAGGTCGACGGTTCGAATCCCGTCTATGACTATAATTTTTTTTGTATGGAATAGGCTGAAATGAAGTTCTGAATGTCAGAGTTCGGTTCGGACAAAGTGGCTCTTCGACGCAAAACGCACGACAAATCTGCAAAATCTTCGTGCCTTCTATCTACCAAAGACGAAATCCGACATCTAGTCACACATAAAATGATTACGTCTTACACAAACCATTACTGATCTCGTAATTCGTACTGCGCGTTCGGCCGATCCGAAAAAAAGTGGTCCAGTTTGACAATGGAAATTGCCCCTGTACAAGAGGCGACGAACAACGAACGTCCACCTACGAACTGAAATAAGCAAAAATTGATGACGTATTACGCTTTTCGTGTTCGGTTTTCGTAGTTCGTAAGGCTGCGAAACCTCCCTATTACTGGCCAATTTTGTCAATGGTGGTTGTCGCAGGCGTCCCAAAAGCCAAATTCCTCATATACAGAAAAAAACCAATGCCGTGGCGTTCCGCTCAAGGTAATTGAATGCGCCGCAAGGTGGCAGCATAGCTGCGTTCCGGGAACATTGCGTCTAGAGCAATAGAAACAAGTTATTATGGCACGCCATTTGTCCATTAAAATAGAAAAACCTTGTTTTTTAGTAAAAAAACTTGTTTTTCTGTTGAAAAACCTTGTTTTTTATGCTATCTGGAAAAAAACTTGGTATTTCTAATACTAAAAACCATGTTTTTTGCTCTTACACTAAATTACTTTGTTTTTATCATGAATAACCTGGTATTTCTCTAGAAAAACCAAGTTATTCACGTTAAAAACTTAGTTTTTCAATATCGTTGGTAAAATACCTGGTTTTATTCAAAAAACTTTGTTTTTCTCCTCAGAAAAACAACGTTTTTCTTCCATCTGTAGAAAAACAAGGTTTTTTAATAAAAAACCAGGTATTTCACTCCGTCGCAGAAAAACCTTGTTTTTCTACCACAACCTGTTCATTCTATCTGGTGCCCACACGTGAGCATGTACAATGATTTCACGTAGATTAAAAGTAACTGGAAACGGGGTAGAATGTCCAAGTTCTAAAACCAGTACATTCTACCTCGTCCATAAAACCACAGCTTTTCTACGATGTACACAAAACTAAGTTTTATTGCAAAACTATAGGTTTTTTGAATGCCTGGACACTCCACTGGCCATACCGGTAACCGTCGGCATCACGATTAGGAAGTGTACACTCATGGTCCAGTATTGGTGCAAGATACGTGTACATGTGCATCAGTTTCCTACCGACAATTTGCGATATACAGCTCTGGAAAAAAATATTAGAACACCTCTGGTTGACTCACTCATCTTCCATTGAAATAGGTCCCACAAACTCTCCAATGTTTCTTGTACAGTCTTGTTAAAAAGTAAAAAGACAACTAGTATCTCAGCTAATACCGAAGGTTCCAACTTCAACTTCTATAATATTATGCCCTATAATGTTGTTAAAAGGATCACATACGAAATTGAGGGTTTGTGACAAAATATCACTAAAATATCATGAAAATATCAGTCTCAAAAAAGCCTCTTTTTTTAAAATTCTTAATTTTAATTTAAAACCGGCGTGATATCATTCACCCGTCAATCCTATGAATTCCTGTGAAGAAACTTTTTAAAAATCGTTTCTCATTTTCGAGATATATCAGAATATCATCAGTTTTTTCGAATTTGATATTTTGCAAAATTCGATAGTTTCCATATTTTTCCCTCATTAACAGTCACTCATCATGATAACATAATAGTTCATACTGATTATTCCATCATTTTTACTTCAATAGACGGAGAATTTAATGAAAGACTTAAAATAGCCCAAAAATATGACATGTTTTTCTGATGATATTTTGATATATCTTGAAAACGACAAGATATTTTTCGAAACTTTTTTCACAGAATTTCTTAGAAATCGCCAGGGAATAATGTCAAGCTGATTTTGAAATGAAAATTGGAGATTCTAAAAATTGTGTTTTTTCTTGATATTTTGAAATTCGAATATTTTCATGATAATTTGCCACAAATCCTAAATTTGGTATGTCATCATTTAGGCAGCATATTTTTGTGTATAAAAACGACAATCTTGCCCACAAATGACCATTGGCATCTCAGCAGAATAGGAAACATCACACTGTCTTTTTATTTTTTAACAAGACTATACATGGCTCAAACATACATGACATAGGTGCCTAACCAGAGAGGCAACCAATGATGGTGACTGGGCGCGAGGTAGAAAAACAAGGTTCTTTTAGAAAAACAAGGTTCTTTTAGAAAAACAAGTTTTTTTTAGAAAAACAAGGTTTTTCTAGAAAAACAAGGTTCTTTTAGAAAAAAAAAGTTTTTTTTTTAAACCATGTTTTTCTGCAGAAAAACAAAGTTTTTTTTTAGAAAAACAAGGTTTTCCCCTCATCTTGTTATAAAAACATGGTAATATTAGAAAAACCTTGTTTTTTACCAAAAGTACCAAGTTTTTATATGCACGGTCAGAAATGCTTGTTTTTCTCTAGAAAAACATGGTTTTTTATCGGTATTACCATGTTTTTCAGCGAAGGAAACGAAAAACTAGGTATTTCAACAGAAAAACCAGGTTTTCTTAAAAAAACAAGGTTTTAAAAGAGAAAAACAAGTTTTTTTACTAAAAAACAAGGTTTTTCTATTTAATGGACAAACGGCTTGCCATAAGTTCTACCCTCAGGTTTTCATAACCTAGGAATCGAATGAGCTGATTACTTTTGATCTCAGATGTTGGGGTCATGGTGCAGGGTCGGATCCAGTGGGGAGGGGGGGGCGTGGGGGCATTCGTCCCCCCCCCTTATTTTTGGCAGAGCAATGATTTTTAGCCAGAAAAATTTAATCACATAAAATTCCAGTATTTTGCTCTCAGATGCCAGGAAAATGCATCTAAAAGCGCTTTCGGTACTCACTCCCTCCGTCGAGCTACGCCCCCTTTCTGTCAGCCCTGGATCCGACCCTGTGGTGATATTGATATCACAAATTTGATATTTTGAGGTAACTTGCCATATTGTCAACTGAGCAACATGAAACAAGTCTTAGTTCATGCCTGCATATCCAAGGACAGGACTATATTAACATTCTCAGCCTCATGTGTCCGGGTGATTGAGATATCATGAGATTTTGATATCTCAAACTTGATAATTTGAAATATCTCTGCCCGTGGTAGAGGTACAGGTATGATATCACCCACACTAAGGTCATTGAGGATGCCCAATTCAATTGTGCAATGATCCTAATGATCATAGGTCAACGTCAAGGTCAGAGGTCAAGGTCAGACATTATAATTTGAAATACTCTAAATCCTCAGATTTATGGGTACACATCCAATATTCAAGCCGACGGATAGACCACGCCCCCTCAATCACACTATAAAAGGGTTTTACGTTTTTCTATTCAAAGGCATGGCCAATGGGCTAGTTCCGCGCACTACCACCATGGCCGAATGACGTCCGGCCGACTTCAGTATGGTCAATTTCAAGGTCTCCACGTTCGATTACGATACGATCAGCTTGCGATCGATTCGAATGACGGGTTTTGTGACTTTACACAGCGTGTTCCAGAAAAACGAACATTGTACAACGCTAAGAGTTTCGAAAAGTTTCTCGATAAGATAGTTCAAGTGAAGAATAAGTAGTGGGCTTCGACACCGATTCGCACAGGGTGGTCCAAAGAATGAGGCATTTTTTTTTCATACATGTAAAAAGGGACTTTCGTATTTGTGTCCAGCAAAACCAGTCGTTTGAGGCAAGGGTAAAGGGACACCTGCTGACAATGGAAGAAATAGACATGATAGACTTGGTAGCAATTTCGTCATGGGTAGACTGCTCAGCGACATACGAGTACTTTTGCCGTACATGTACATTTTCAGTGTAAAAGGTAGTGTTAACGCTAGGGATCGTGTTATCAGAGCCAGTTCTTAACCTTCGTGAAAGCACTCTCACATGACAAGTCCATAGTAATAAGCGTTAACACTAACGTTAGTCTTAGGATTTCTTAAATTTGCATTCCACAAACTGGCATTTATCCCAGAACTCGCCCTAAACCTTCCATAAATCAATTTACCAATGTTGACATTTTTGGAGCCACCCTGTATAAAACCGCGGTCGCAATAGGCCTTCTCACCCAGTGGGATCAATTTCAAATCCAGACTACGTGTCGATTTCACGACCCGGCAAGCGACAGAGCGAAGTTCCTTCAGACATTCACAGAGAACCCAACCTTAGCCATTCACGGTAAAGTCCCTTTGTAAAGACATGCATATGAAATAACTGGGCGGTCACGCAAGATTTTAATGAGGTGGACACTTGTACCCATAAATCTGAGGATTTAGAGTATATCTGCCTGTGGTTGAAGTAGAGACATGATATCACCCATACTTAGGTTATTGAGGATGCCCATTTCGGTTATGCAATGACCTTGATAATCAGAGGTCAAGGTCAGACTTGATAATTTGAAATATTTCTGTCTGTAGTAGCGTGCAATGTAGTGTGCAAAGACCTTTATGATCAAAGGTCAATGTCAAGGTCAAACTTGATAATTTGAAATTCCCTTGCCTGCGGTAGAGTTAGAGACATGATATCCCCCACATTTAGGTTATTGAGGATGCCCATTTCGATTATGCAATGACCTAGATGATCAGAGGTCAAGCTCAAGGTCAAACATGATAATTTGAAATATCTTTGCCCGTGGAAGACGGGCATGTCATCATGTCATCCACACTTAGGGTAATTGAGGATGCCCATTTGGGTTTTGCAATCGACCTTGATGATCACAGGTCATTATCTGAGGTCATTGTCAGGGTCAAACGTAATATTTATCAAGAGGTCGTTATCAAGAGGTCATTATCAAGGTCAAACTTGATAATTTGAAATATCTCTGCATGTGTAGAGGTAGAGGCATGCTATCAGCCATACTTAGGTTATTGAGGATGCCCATTTCAGTTTTGCAGTAACCTTGATGATCAGACTCATGTTGTGACATATGACAATTTCCATTTTTATCTAATGAACCTAGGGGAACCATATGACATTTTCAGTGTCCTCTTGTTTGGTATTTGTAGCGAAAAACAAAACTCTAAAGCCCCGTTTATACAGAGCACGGTATGCGGCCTGGCATCCGGCATACGGTTACGGCCTGCGGAACGGGAATGCGGCTTGTCCGTTTTGTCGTTCCAACAGGATGCGGTAAAACGGACACGGTTTTCTCGACGGCATCTAATCGTGATAATCTCCTTCCTCACGTGGTATTAAAACAGTCCGCTGATTGGTTCAGGCCCGTCCGGCGTTGCGGCCGCCGTACGGAAATTGTTCTGGAGGCATTCAGTGCGGCGCGGCGTCCGGACCCCGGAACGGCGAGTGCGGTGGCGGCGCTCTGTATAAACGATTATAAGAAAATACATTGAGGCATTCTGGACGGAAAACGCACACCGGATGCCGGACCGCAAACCGTGCTCTGTTTTAACGGGGCTTAAAAGCGAATAGAAGCAACGTGAATTAAGGGCAAGCCGACATTGTGAATTTTTGGAGCATTGGAAATAAAACATGTCAAAATACCATAAATGATAATATACAGGAAATCAACTTCCAGATTTTGCAAATTTTCGACCCCAACCGGGGTCTTCTTCAGGCTGGCACTTAACAGTTGTACAAGACTCTAGAATAGACTGAGCTGAGTCCCTGAAGTAGATCTTGTGTGTCAATTTTTAGTGCTATTTCTTTCTTTGGATATCTTTCAAAATACCATAAAAGTACAAGTTGTATGACAAAAATGAAGGCACCTGCGGGGTCTATCAGTCGAAAGGAATTGAATGAGATGGGTCTTAGAATGAACTAATTAGCTAATAAGCTGAAACAAAAGACTAGTTGTCGGAACACTTTCCCAAGAAATGATATACTTTGAAGGTCAAACACCTTGCTTATCGTAAAGTTCGAGGTTTTTTCTACCCAGTCCACCCCTTTTGGTAGCAATATTTTCGACAGATATAGAGTACTCCACAAGTGAATTTCATGAATGGTGCCAATTGGTCCAAAACAGGGCGGCCATATTGGATCTGGATTTTACTTCCTGGTTCTCTTCTAATGTACTGAGCATGTATGAATTGCTGGTCAAGACATCCTTGCCACCCCAGGTTCTATGGGTTTGTGACATTGCTGCCACTCCCTGAATGTGTTATTTACATGCTTCTTCTCTGAGAAAATTTCTCTGTTTTTCATGTTTGGTGAATTTCTTTGTTATTGATTATGTAATGAAATTAAGCTGAATTCCTGGGACTTTGATTTTCTGTTTCTATAAAGCACAGTGATCACATTGGACCATAAAAACAGTCAACTGTAGATGTGTCTTTATTGCTTTTCTCATAGGGGCCTCAGTTCAAGCAATATGAAAATGTCAAACGCCCTTAAGTAGACCAAGAAATCGTCCTTCCAGAGCTCTGCAAATCCAAACACATTACTAAAGCCTGGGTAGCATATCCAACGGATCCCGTACGATTTTCCCCACCCGGCGGCTTGCCGTGGATTTTAGAGACCGTACGGGTCCATTACGATTTTCATGTCTACAGTGTGTGTGGTCACATAAGCCGTGGTTACACTAGATAGAAATCCCCGGGTTTTTGACACCCGGGTCTAGCCCGGCTGTGAAAAATCCCTCCTGAGGCCCGGTGCCCGTCAACACTACTCAAAGTTTGTGACGGGGACCTAAATTAAGCCCTCCAAAAACCGTTCGAGCTCGGAGGGGATTATTACACTGCGTTTTTAACAGGTGTGGACAGGAAAAACCCGGGTTCGACACGGGATTTTTATGTAGTGTAACGAGGGCTATATTCTACGGCGCCCGGCGGTGCCCAGTGAAAATAGGTGGAGAGTAATCGCAGGACGCCCGTCAACAAACTGTAATGCCTAGGTCACATATCCACTCCGGGGCCCGTACGGCCAGTAAAAACAGACATTTTGGCCAATTTCCGCCAATTTCGTACGGTGCCCGGCCGGTTCCCTCACGGTTGCCACGGGCACCGGGACATTTTTCACCAGCCGTACGGGCGCCGCATTGATTAGCTGGCTGCTCCCAATTCTCCCGGCGTTTTCATCTGACCGGTAGGCCGTAGAAAGCCCGTAGAAGGCCCCAGTGTCCCCTACGGGTCCTGTGCGGGCTCCTGCCGGTGACCGGGCGGGCTTCGCACGATTTTTTCTGCCAATTCTCGTGAAAGAAGTTTGACGGGTGCCTTGCGGTTCTCAGGGGTGCCGCACGGCACCCGACCGGGCGCCGTGAGTACCCCGGCCGGGCCCCAACCGGGCGCCTTGCGGCGTATCTGTTCATCGGACGGAGCCCGGAAGCTTACTACACGGCATCCGGCCGGTACCTTTACGGTTTGTTGACGGGCGTCTTGCGATTACTCTCCACCAATCTTCACCGGGCACCGCCGGGCGCCGTAGAATATGTGACCACACACACCGTAGACATGAAAATCGTAATGGACCCGTACGGTCTCTGAAATCCAAGCCGCTGGGTGGGGAAAATCGTACGAGGCCCGGTGGATATGTGACCTAGGCTTATAGGTGCCGGCCGGATGGTGTGCAGTAAGTTTCCGGGCTCCGTCCGATGAACAGATGCGCCGCAAGGCGTCCGGCTGGGGTCCTCATTGCGCACGGCCTGTGTGCCGTGGGGCACCCTTGAGCACCGCAAGGGGCCCGTCCATCTTTTTTCACGATAATTGGCAGAAAAAATCGTGCGGAGCCCGCACGGGACCCGTAGGGGCCACTACGGGCCTTCTACGGCCTACCGGTCAGATGAAAACGCCGGGAGATTTGGGAGCAGCCAGCTCAGCACCGCGGCGCCCGCACGGCAGGTGAAAAACGTCCCGATGCCCGTGGGAACCGTGAGGGAGCCGGTCGGGCACCGTAGGGAATTGGTGAAAATTGGCCAAAATGTCTATTTTTACTCGCCGTACGGGCCCCGGAGTGGATATGTGACCTAGGCTTTACAGGGATACTGAATGATCTTTTCATAATTTGCAGCAATAGTGTAAAATTCGATTTCAATAGGTTTTAAATATGCAGTAAAATCACCTGTTATTGGTGGTGCTCAGAATTCCTATAGGCACTGGTTTTGAAGGTCTTTGAGGGCCAGAATGGGGGTGGGTACATGTAATAGCCGATTATGTGTCAGCATAGGTAGGCCCTACCCAGATAGCAACGATCGGTGGCCCACCGGTGGCAGAAGAGCGGGAAATCAGCGCATCGGCGGCCAGCAACGGTCTTTGGTGGCCCACCGTCGGGCCACTGGCGGAAAATGGACTAGAGGGGTATCGGTGGCAGCCACCAGTGGGCCACTGGTGGCATATGAGGGGCAAATCAGGGGCCACCGACTGGTGGCACATCGGCGACAGCCATCAGTGGGCCACCAGTGGCAGAAGAGAGGCCCCTGGAGCAGCTGGATATCGGCGACAGCCACCAGTGGGCCACCGGTGGTAAATTGGTGGCAAGCATATGTCTTTTTCCTTTACAAATTTTACAAAAAAATTGAATTTCTCAATCAATTCTTAAGTAAATTACTCCTTTTTACAATTATAAATCATCGTAAGTCAAACAAAGTTTGTACCGGTGGGCAACTGGTGGCCCACTGGTGGCCCACCGGTGGGGAGGTTTGCATTATCGTAAGATATGGAGTTTGGGACAACCCCTAAGACATGTCCTAACTGTATAGGCAAGAACGTTAGGGCGATGTCCTAAGACATCGATGGTGCAACCCATTTTTGTTCTTAACTTTAAGACAGCACCTACGACATTTGGTGCGACCGGGCCCTGGCCCTCAAATACCTTCAAAACCAGGGCCTACAGGAATTCTGAGCACCACCAATAACGGGTGATTTTAGAAACATGACCCCGAAAGAATTTTTGCAAACAATTATCATCACTCTGCGTAATCCGATTATAAAGGAGTCCACATAATTCAAGTCACGTGCCAGGGCTGATGACGTCACGGCGGTATCAGTTGCCCAAGCGGCGTGTGCATCGTGTATGTCGTGTGAGCATTATTCAGTGGTTTCATACTGCGATTGTAGGTGTATTTATTGGTTTATTTTCTTGATTTCTGTCGTGGACTACAGTGCTAAGGATGTCAGATTGGTCGTAGTCTTCGAACACTGAGGATGATGAACGTTTTATTGATGAAGAGGCCGACAGTCAGTTCAAGACATTAGACTGCATGCATTGTCTGAAAAACATCAAGTCATGTTGGTTTTGTTAGTTGATTCTCTAGTGCCGTGTTCACACTAGGGTTTTATATCGAATCGAATTTGCAATAAAGGCCTATTCCGATATAACGCGTCACACTCAATTCGACATAGATCACTTTTATATCGATTTAACCAAACCGGTATTTGAATCGGTTTCGATTCGCATTAGCCAAATCGAAATAGTTATGTACTGCACAGTGTACATTCAATGTAGGCCTAACGTCATGACGTAGTTTATTTCGGGTTGAGTGTGACGCGTTCAGCGCTACAATCTGAGCATTTCCGACCGGTACCCATTTATACACCTGGGTGGAGAGAGGCCAGAAAGGCAAAGAGACCTGCCCAAAGTCTCACGCCAGCAGCGGGATTCGAACCCGGGATCCTCTGACCGCTCAGGCATATAATTGTGAAACAAAATGTGAAAAACTCAAGGGTCCGTCGGATGGGACTAAAAGCCGTGGTCCCTTGTACCTGAGTGTGTATGCTAGGGCAAATAAAAGACCCCACACAGGTGGACTGTAGCCTGTCGTGGACTCCAAAAACCCAATAGGGTTACGACGCCGGTAAATGATAAGATATGATATGCCGCCAATATTCGTGAAACAATCGGCCTCAAAATGATAGCTGCAAATGTAGTCCACGCGTGGGTTTGCATCCCGCTTCGTCTGAATAAACTGTGTCCATTTTTTGGCTCGTTGCGGATCGGCAGGGAATGAATGAATGAACCATTCCTGTTGTTTACATCCATATACTTTACACCGCCGACTTCCTACTTTTTTTGGAGGTATTTTCTTCCGTAGTGCGCTTCCCAGGCGCGGATCCAGAGGGG